>CM031947.1:2644553-2697053 GCA_018749465.1 Paracanthobrama guichenoti | reverse complement strand
AGCAGCAGAGCTTTTATTCTGCCACAGTCTCCGCTTTCGCTTCTTCCACTCATGCGTATGTGGAGTAACGCAGCACTGTTTTATCATATTACATACATTTGCGTGAGTTGAAAATGATGTACTAATGCTACTCTGTGCGTTCACTCGGCAGCTACAGCTACTATGAGACACTCGTTGCACTGCAGTGAGCGAGATCATATTAGGCATGGTAAAACCTGGTACTCGCGGTAAATCAAGAAAACCAGATTTAAACAATAAGACTAACTGTGATGAGCTGGAGAACAATCATTCGTTTTCTGTTGATGAATGTCTCCAAACAGCTGCTTGCCTGTCTAATAAAACACATCATGTATTAAAGCGTCTTTGACGTTTCCATGGTTTCTTCAAAATAAAATAGAATCTGAAATCGAGGGTGATGGATGTCATTGGCGATGCATGGACACGATCCGTGTCCTGGTTAAAATGGATTTAAACATTCTTGGAAACATCTGGGATAATGTAAGTACACAAGTCGACAAAATATATAGCGCTGTTCTAGTGGTTTTTGGATTTTTTAATCCAAAAATCTTACATATTGTGCCTTTAAGTGTCCCCAACTAAGCAATCAAGAGGAGAGTGGCAAGGAACCCAAACTCTGAGGTGACAGAATGGAGAAAAATAAACCTTGGGAGAAACCTCGCTGTGGTATCTGGCACCAAGATGTTAGCAGCAGATCCTTTAAGTCCTGTAAGTTGCGAGGTGGGGCCTCCATTGATCTGACTTGTTTCTTCAGCACATCCCACAGATGCTTAATTGAATTGAGATCTGGGGAATTTGGAGGCTAAGTCAACACCTCAAACTCATTGTTGTGCTCCTCAAACCATTCCTGAAGCATTTGTGCTTTGTGTCAGGAGCATTATCCTGCTGGAAGAGCCACAGCCACCAGGGAATACCGTTTCCATGAAAGGGTGTACATGGTCTGCAACAATGCTTAGGTAGGTGGTACATGTCAAAGTAACATCACATGGATGGCAGGACCCAAGGTTTCCCAGCAGAACATTGCCCAAAGCATCACACTGCCTCCGCCGGCTCGCCTTCTTCCCATAGTGCATCCTGGTGCCATGTGTTCCTCAGGTAAGCCACGCACACGCATGCGGCCTCGTGCATCAATGAGCCTTGGCCGCCCATGACCCTGTGGCCTTGGAGCACTTTTGATAGATACTGACCACTGCAGACCGGGAACACCCCACAAGAGCTGCAGTTTTGGAGATGCTCTGACCCAGTCGTCTAGCCATCACTATTTGGCCCTTGTCAAACTCGCTCAAATCCTTATGCTTGCCCATTTTTCCTGCTTCTAACACATCAACTTTGAGGACATCAACACATCAACTTTTGCTGCCTAATATATCCCACCCACTAACAGGAGCTGTGATGAAGAGATCATCAGTGTTATTCACTTAACCTGTCATAATGTTATGCCTGATCGGTGTATATAATATTGTTGTGTTATAACTGATTATTGTCACATGTCTGTCCTGTCTTGTGTAGCACATGGGTCTTTTGTTATTTTGGGCCATGTGCTCATCTCTGTCAGACCCCTCCCTGTTATCTCATTATTGGTTTAATTTGCCCCACCTGTTGTTCCCTCTTTACCTGCTTGCTTTGTCCCTTTAATAAGTCCCTTTGTGTTTGCAGTCTGTGTCAGATCGTTGTCTTGTCTATGTCTTCTGCGTCCCATTGTATGGTTTCAGTTCTATGTATTTTTGGTTTTATGTTTCCCCCTCCTTGTGGGTTTTTATTTTGTTAATAAAATCTCATCTTTTGAGTTCTCACCCAGTTTTTCCTTTCATTTAACGTGACATAACAATCGACCACCAATAATGAGATAACAAGGGGTCTGTCAGAGACACCAGCACATGGCCCAAATTGTCAACCTGCTATGCTGTACCTACACCAAAGAGTTTTGATTCCTGTTGCACTTTAAGTGACAATAAAGTGACTTGATTTGAAAAAAACTGTAACTGTTTAAGCAGTATTTATAAAAATAAATAAATAAAATAAAAAGACTTACGCATATTCAATTAATAGTAAAATCCATCGCATTGAATAGTCCTTACATATTATTCACATTATGAATTAAGAATTTTAAATGAGTAAAAAAAAAAAAAAAAACATTAAGAAAACATTTTATATAAATCGTAATGGAACAAGGGACAATTTAGTTTGTGGGATTCTTACCATAAAAAAAGAAAATGTTTTATTAAGTTTGTTTGTTTGTTTTTACTCTTAAATTCTTAATTCTTAAAATGAATAAGGTAAGGATTATTCAATTCAATTTGATGGAATTTTACTATTAATTGAAAATGTGTAAACTCACGAATAAAATCTGATACCTTAGCTGTACCACATGAAGCATGCTTTAAAATGTATATATGCAATATATGCATATATTATTGTATATGGCAATATTGTGTTTTTAGGATAATGATGATGAGGAGGAAATCAAATTGTTTGCATAATAAACAGACCTATATAAAGATATTAGTTTAACCTTAGTTAGTTGATACAGTCATACTGACTGAGATAATTTCTTGAAGCATATTTTGAGCTTACTTGCTTTTTGACCATTTTTAATGAACTTGGCTGTTTATTGTGTGTGTGTGTGTGTGTGTGTGTGTGTGTGTGTGTGTGTGTGTGTGTGTGTGTGTGTGTGTGTGTTACAAGCATCTTAAGATAAACATATATTCCCACTGTAAAGATATGCATCGTATTGTAATTTTAAGATATTATAATTTTGCAGTTGTGAGCGCAGAGCCCGGTGGGCGGAGCCGACAGTCTGCACGCTGTTGTGCAACACTGGGTACATCATCAGGAGGAGCTGCTGTGCACAAGACACACACTGAGCATTCTCACAACCCATTACATCTGCTGTAGATCATCCACCAGAGAATGTGCATTTAACAACCTGCCTGCACTATCCAGCAGCTCAGCAGGAGGAAGACGCCAAGGGTTTATTATTGCAACTTATATTCATCACATTTTTATTTCTAATTTATTTTCTTTTGATGCACTCGAGGACGGAAATCAAATAGAGGTGGATTTTCTGAAGTTTTGCAGAAGCTGCCACTGGACTGGATGGAATAATAGTGTGAGGCAAATGATGAACAAGCAAAGCATCAAAGTGCACTAGACTGTTTCTGGGAATCAGAGGATCCTTTTATTAAAGCACTTTTTGTTTGCGCGAACCATCATTTTCATGTAGCTGATATATATATATTCAGGACAGCATCAAAATCTCTTTCGTGTGGAATTAAAAAAAAAAAAGGCATTTGAGCCGGAGGATGGAGGAGCAGAGTCATCTGATGCACACCCTGGGCGGCGTGACCCTCGCCGGACACCCGCTGGCTTTACCGGTGTCTCATGATGGAGCAGACGCGAGAAACAAGCAGGACATCGGAGACATTCTGCATCAGATCATGACCATCACCGACCAGAGCCTGGACGAGGCTCAGGCAAAGTTAGTTTTACAGTCACACTTTACACTGTTGGCCATGTTAATACACTTTATTAATAACAACAACAATAAGCATGCCACACGTTTTACTCCAGTGAATATTTATCAGCGTGGTTTTAAAAGTCCTGAATACAAAAAGCTAGTGGGCACTAGGACATTCACTGCCAAGAAAATGTTTTATTTATTTAATGCCACACATTCAAGAGGGGCATGTTGTCACACGATGTGGGGTAAGTTGTCACAATGTGCCATTAAACAACCTATAGGGTTTCAGCGACATGCAAACAGCATATATATAAAATATGGCCTACATGAATTTAAAATGATAAAACATATATGACAACTTACCCCGATCTGACATTTATGAAAAATAGTGTTTTCAGAACAAACAAAAACATTTTGTGCTGCTAAAGGGCAAAGCATTAAATCACTTGTGTGCTGTCTGACCCAAATCAGTTGTTGTTTAATCATATGTGTATGACATATTCTATATAGAGACTTTTGAAGAGATCAATGCATTATAACACATTTACCACACTGGTGTTTAACCACAACAACAAGGTTTTATATAAACCTCTGCCCTAAAACAATAAGTTAAAAATACTCTATACACATGCCACATGAAACATAATCATATTTTACGTTGATTTCCTAATGAGATGATGCTGTGAGGTGCAATCAGGTGGAATAAGGAAAATATATTTAGAAGCACTTGCAAAGTAAAATTTGAACTGCATGCGTGAATGATATAATCGTCTAAATAACTTGTGTTTTTCTTTGATAGAAAGCACGGGCTGAACTGTCACAGAATGAAACCGGCTCTATTCAGCGTGCTCTGCGAAATCAAAGAGAAAACAGGTAAGTGCTCCTTTATGCCCCACACAATACGGTGCCATAATACACCTGCACGCTCTTCACGCTCTTCTGCTGCTCTTAAATACAGACCGCTGTTCAGTTCACAATAGCCAGCACCAGTGCTACGGAAGCTCACGTTTATTACACACAATAGTGCTTTTTACACTGACAGATGCTTCCTTACCACAGTGTAAATGAGCTGCGTCTGTGACGTTTTCTGATGATGTATTTTGTAATGGTGTGGTTGACATCCTCAGTAGGCTTACTATTCAGCAGAAATACTGTTTGATTGCGTGTTAATGGAGCACAGTATACAATAAGAGGGCTGATTTAGAGCTGCTCATTGACGTAAGCATTGCATAAACACTGGAATTAAAAAATGTGCATCTCAGTAGATGCTTTGCTCATCAGCTTTGAATGTGAAATGAATTTCCCCCTTAGGCCAACATGTTACTAATAAGAGGTTCAGATTATGCCGAGATATGTTATACTGGTTGAAACATTCTTTACATCGTCCACCAATCAATAATAGAAAAGGTCTAAATATTACAAAATGTTCATAAAGCTTCTGTGGAAGTCTCAGGACCAATAAATGTCCATCTGATCATTGCATTCGGGTTTTGAATCATTCATTCAATCAACTCGTTTTAAAAACACTGATTCATTCGGGAATATAATTGGGCATTGAATCATTCATTCAACCGACTCGTTGAAAAACACTGATTCATTCAGGAACAAACAAGTGACTGTATTATAAGTGGGCACTGAATCATTCCTTCAACCGACTCGTTGAAAAACACTGATTCATTTGGGAACGAATAAGTGACTGTATTATAAGTGGGCATTGAATCATTCATTCAACCGACTCGTTGAAAAACACTGATTAATTTGGGAACGAACAAGTGACAGTATTATAAGTGGGCATTGAATCATTCATTCAACCGACTCGTTGAAAAACACTGATTCATTCAGGAACAAACAAGTGACTGTATTATAAGTGGGCACTGAATCATTCCTTCAACCGACTCGTTGAAAAACACTGATTCATTTGGGAACGAACAAGTGACTGTATTATAAGTGGGCATTGAATCATTCATTCAACCGGATCATTTAAAAACACTGATTCATTTGGGAACGAACAAGTGACTGTATTATAAGTGGGCATTGAATCATTCATTCAACCGACTCGTTGAAAAACACTGATTCATTTGGGAACGAACAAGTGACTGTATTATAAGTGGGCATTGAATCGTTCATTCAACCGACTGATTCATTTGGGAACGAATAAGTGACTGTATTATAAGTGGGCATTGAATCATTCATTCAACCGGATCATTTAAAAACACTGATTCATTTGGGAACGAACAAGTGACTGTACTATAAGTGGGCATTGAATCATTCATTCAACCGACTCGTTGAAAAACACTGATTCATTTGGGAACGAACAAGTGACTGTATTATAAGTGGGCATTGAATCGCTCATTCAACCGACTCGTTGAAAAACACTGATTCATTTGGGAACGAACAAGTGACTGTATTATAAGTGGGCATTGAATCGTTCATTCAACCGACTCGTTGAAAAACACTGATTCATTTGGGAACAAATAAGTGACTGTATTATAAGTGGGCATTGAATCGTTCATTCAACCGAATCGTTTAAAAACACTGATTCATTTGGGAATGAACAAGTGACTGTACTATAAGTGGGCATTGAATCATTCATTCAACCGACTCGTTGAAAAACACTGATTAATTTGGGAACGAACAAGTGACTGTATTATAAGTGGGCATTGAATCATTCATTCAACCGACTCGTTGAAAAACACTGATTCATTTGGGAACGAACAAGTGACTGTATTATAAGTGGGCATTGAATCATTCATTCAATCGGATCATTTAAAAACACTGATTCATTTGGGAACGAACAAGTGACTGTATTATAAGTGGGCATTGAATCATTCATTCAACCGATTTCGTTGAAA
Organism: Paracanthobrama guichenoti; assembly: GCA_018749465.1. Taxonomy (NCBI): domain Eukaryota; kingdom Metazoa; phylum Chordata; class Actinopteri; order Cypriniformes; family Gobionidae; genus Paracanthobrama; species Paracanthobrama guichenoti. The sequence goes on along the minus strand of CM031947.1, from coordinate 2,690,723 downwards.
AACACTGATTCATTTGGGAAACGAACAAGTGACTGTATTATAAGTGGGCATTGAATCATTCATTCAATCGGATCATTTAAAAACACTGATTCATTTGGGAACAAAACAAGTGACTGTATTATAAGTGGGTATGATCATTCATTCAACCGATTCATTCAGAAACAAATGAAGTGACTCTTTATGAAGTAATTTCATCATTCATTGAATCGATTTGTTTATGAATCATTCTTTCAAATGGATAAATATTTGTAGGCTGATTTAAAACCTTACAATAAAATGTGCTTTTCTTAGTCACAAATGATGTTTAATCATCACCATACTGTTTTTCTTTAGGTCTGTCATATTACCTTTAAATTATATTTTATGTAAAAGTTTTAATTTACAACTTGATTTACATATTTCTATATTTTGATTCCTTTTTTTTTTTGCCTGATTTTGCCTGGGACAGCATATTTTGTTGATCCTGGAACAACATTCCTGTCTGAAAAAGTAGTCCTAACCCTACCCATAAGTTATCCCTAAAATCAGAGGGAAATAATGTAGAAGAACCTAAGTGGTTTTAAGCCTAAACTTGACATAAACTGCAAACTTGTCCCTCAAATCTGATTGGTTGAATGGAATGTTGTTCCAGGATGGCACATTCATGGAAATAAGTAAAATCAGTCATGGAACATGCAAAGAGCTATAGTGATTTTTTTTCTAGGCATGCTCAGCTTCACAATATTTAAATGGCTTGGTGTTTCTTTGTAAGTGTAATCTATGAAATAATTAAAAATCCGTATCCAGTAATCACAAATGCCTTGGGAAGTCATGGAAATTCATTGGTGAACTGTGTTGGGCAATTGGTTGTGTAAAAGTAGCACAAAACATTCCTGAGTCATGACAGCGGCGTCAGTGCCAGCGCAGTAAACACTCCGACATTGCCATGGTAGTGAGCAACTCCCTTTTCAACACTCAATATTTTCACAAACACAATTTTTGCAGTGCATGCATTTTTGTAAATATGCATCTCTCATTCTGCAAAATCAATTGTCAGCTTTAAGTAAAGCAAAGCAATTGCATTTGATTCATTAGGTTGATTTACAAACGTGCTTTATATTAAGTAAGCACTTCTGAAGTCTACTGGGGGCATTTTAGTATTGACGCAATCTGACAGAGCTAATGAGTGAAATAAATCAAGCTGAATATTATATCTCTATTTGGGCAATATAAAATATAACAAAAGTACTTAACATGCTGGCTGTTGTGTTAGCAACAGAGATAATATTCATGCAGAAAGTGGCTTGTTAGAGGTTTATGAATGATAAAGCAACAAGACTTTAGCAGTTTCTTTGGTGCACATGCTTAGCTTTCCAGGGCAATGCTATATGGTTTCTGAATGGTTGTTAGTGCATATGAGGTTGCGAGGCCTGATATCTATGATATTCTGGTTTCTAGATGTGGATTGGGTCCCACATTCAGTTTAAATTGTACATTTTTAAAGGGGTCATATGATGATTTTTAATGCTGTTTGTACATGTATACCATGTGCAGTTACAAAGCTCATATCTCCCATTGGTAAAACGTTCTGCTTGGTTCCGATTGATCGACTTCTTAAGGGGCCGTTCATACAGAACACAATTCTCCATTCCACTATGCTACTTTTCCATTACTTTTCAATGTAAACATGCGATAGGTGAACACTTTTGCAGCGTCTCGCACATGACATGGCATTCTGAAAACACGGCGCTCAAGTTATGCATCTCTAGACCGTGCACCTTTTTCATTCCCCCAACTGGCATCTTGCATTTTTAACAGAAAAACACATTCTGTGTCAATCGGCCTTGAACTGATACAGTAAAACCAACAACAGTTATTATTAACTGTGTGTTTACAACTGCTTTAGAAACCTTGGAAGCTGACGCTTGCAATTATGGCAAGGGGCACATTTCTGGCACGTGCTCGAGGTGTTTGGCCAATCACAAAAGACTGGGTCAGCTGGCCAATCAGAGCACTCTGAGCTTTTCGGAAGGAGGGGCTTTGTAGAAATCAACGCTAACTAAGAATAGATCTGTAATAATTTACAGTATGTGAAAAATAATGTGTTTTTTGTACATTAAAGCATGTTAACCTATTCTATTACACCCGATAATCAAAATAATGACCTTTTAAAATAGCATTTTCTTAGAAATTCAACTGCAAACCTCTCTTTAATAAGATGATTTGATGTATTATGCAGCACCACTAAACATAAGGTGGTTTGTTAGAGGTTTATGAATGGTATAAGTTGCAATAAAAGTTTTGCATTATCTTAAGAAAATGTGAATAGTTCACGTGCTTTCCCAAATGGTAGATAAGGTTACACATAAAAAGAAAGTCAATTTGCTTTGAAATTTAACTGCAAACCCAGCTAACAAAAATATGTTCTAAGAGCATTTTGCTGTTCCTATTAAATGCTTTAAACTGGGATAGTTCTCCCAGAAGAACTTCTTTTCAGTTCTTGTCATTAATTACAATACATAAAGCGATCGTGTCTCTTCACAGACTTTGGACTAAGCCGCTCAATTCATATGGATTAGTTTTACAATCTCTTTATGCACTTTTTGAAGCATCAAAGTGTCAGTTGCGTAGCTGTCAATGATATCGTTCAGATTTCATCAAAAAGATCTTCATTTGTATTCCGAAGATGAGCGAAAGTCTTACGAGTTTGGAACGACATGAGAGCGAGTAATTAATGACAGGATTTTTGTTTTGAGAACATTATTAAAGATCAGTTAACTTTGAATCAATGTTCTATTAACGTTACTGGAAGAACGCTTTTGTTCATAAATTTGAGAGAACCTTGCCAGAACGTTAGCTAAAGATCTGTTTCCTTTTAGCTGGGAAACTCTCTTCAGGAAGACACATAGGGACAGATTTACTAAATTGCGCAGATGGAAAGTTCTGCATGTGATCTATTGACGACGTAGCCTAGAAATCTAGACGCACCCTAGCGGCAGCAAATTTAATTTGCCGCAAATGTAGTCTAGCAACTCTTGGTAGACCTGCGAGCTGGAAAAACCCAACTCTGGTCAGGCCAATCCCATCGTGTATAGAGTCGGTGGGCGGGCTTAACATAACGACGGCAGAGTTGCCGCGGTTCCGCGTGCTACTTAAAAACAAAGACGCTGGTGAACAGCGGTCTTTTGAATCAGCTTTGGCCGCGGCTCTGGAAGACTTGGAGTTAAACTTTTCTTTGACAAAAGAACAAAGAACGGCACTGAAGTCATTCTTAAGAAAGGAAGATGTGTTCGGAGTTTTGCCGACCGGATAGGACGAAAGTTTAATCTATCAACTAGCTCGGCTTCACCTTCTTCGTTGCTCTGGTTGGTTGTAGCGCTATCCTATTGCGTGCAGAGGGAATTTGAAAGACAACCGTTTATCCCGCCTCTCGGATTGAGCCCTGCCAATGATGAGTTCCTAGACCCAACATCTTGATGTGGGTCTGGCTTGTCAGGCTATTGACAACGCACAAATTAAAGCACACAGACGCAGCCGGATCATTTACATAATGACCAACACAATCTACCAGTTAGCACCTGGTTTAAAGGTGCTCTAAGCGAATTATGTAACAGCGAACATAATAAACAGTGCTCCAGCCAATAACCGACAAGAATGATTTCCACCCCCAAATCATTCTTGTCGGCTATTGGCTGGAGCACTGTTTGTTATGCTTCGTGGTCCAGACTTCCCACGTTTGTTCTGGTTGCAGTTTGTGGAGCTTATGCGGACTACAGAGACCGCGTTTCTTTACAGTGTGTTCAGGGGACAGCGAGTTAGCGGATAGCGAGGAGATGTTTGCTGTATGTGACAAAAAAATTTTGGCCTAAAACCGCGTGACATCGCTTAGAGCACCTTTAAGACATGCTTTTTTTTGGGCTGTGAATAATGGTGCATCACCTTGCGTGATTCATTTAAATACTCTCCTCATGTAATTCTTGCATCTGAAAGGGAAACTCCTACAAATGCATATGCAGTAAAGTCAGCCACAAAAAACCCCCCCAAAAACCCTCTCCAAGCCTTTTCAGCACTAATGTATCACTGCATGTCTTTAGTAAATCCTGACAGTCATATTTTAATGCCAAAAGAGAGTTAGCGCTGGCACAAGCTGTTAGTAAATCTGGCCCTTAATTTGAGGTATCATGTAGCACCACTAAATGTGATAATCATTGCAATATTTTTAGTAGCTATATTGGCATTATGAAGTGCACTGTCATACTATGAACATGACTAAAAGGTTACCTAAATATGATTCTGAATATGTGCATCTGAATCTGTCAGCCATGTCTGTGTTTATGCACACACATTCCCTGTGCATTGGCTGCCGTTCCTGTTAGCAGCGAGTTGTGCAATTAACTGAGCTGCACAGTGGTTAAGATGTGCTGGACTGTGGTGGGTGGATCATTACACTCTCTTGGCCCAGGCGGCTTGTGTTCAGCTTGCTTACTGTAGGCTGTGGAGGACTGTCAGAGACAGGCGGCATGGATCAGTGGCCTGGAAAATGGACATGAGAATGGAGCATAATTGATTTAAATCCCCGGCGTTTTTTCCTTGCTTATGTACTTCTATGTCGGTGTAGAGCTAAAAGCATAATGTACATTTCTTGAGCAAAGGTGCTCGGTGAGTGTAGTGATTGAGAAAAGCATTCAGCTAGTGCATTGTCTAGTATGAAGAAAAATAGCACATCCTTTAGAAGCAAAGTATTGTACAACTTTGTGAAGCATTAGTGTAATAGTTAATAATATGATGAACTTTAGCTGCACTCTCAGGGGAAAAAAAGTTACAAAAGCTGTCATTAGGGTGAAACTCTTTCAAATGGTATTAATGTGTACAATTTAGGTACTATTACACTAATATACTAACACCTTTAGGGATAAATAAGGTACCTTTTGAAAAGATAAAACCACAGTGACAGCTTTTGTATCTTTCTTTCTGTGTGTGTGAACTTTCAGCATTTTTGTCTTGTTTTCTAGTGCAAATATCAAACATTCTTACATCAAGATACATTTCCTTGAGGAGCAAAAATAAGATATTAAGCCTTTTTTCTGAAAAACTAATCTAAAACTCTTCTATCAAGCTGATAGAAGAGCAACTTTGACTGAAATAACCACTCGTTACAACCGAGGTATGCAGCAAAGCATTTGTGAAGCCACAACACGCTCAACCTTGAGGCGGATGGGCTACAACAGCAGAAGACCCCACCGGGTACCACTCATCTCCACTACAAATAGGAAAAAGAGGCTACAATTTGCACCAGCTCACCAAAATTGGACAGTTGAAGACTGGAAAAATGTTGCCTGGTCTGATGAGTCTCGATTTCTGTTGAGACATTCAGATGGTAGAGTCAGAATTTGGCGTAAACAGAATGAGAACATGGATCCATCATGCCTTGTTACCACTGTGCAGGCTGGTGGTGGTGGTGTAATGGTGTGGGGGATGTTTTCTTGGCACACTTTAGGCCCCTTAGTGCCAATTGGGCATTGTTTAAATGCCACGGCCTACCTGAGCATTGTTTCTGACCATGTCCATCCCTTTATGACCACCATGTATCCATTCTCTGATGGCTACTTCCAGCAGGATAATGCACCATGTCACAAAGCTCGAATCATTTCAAATTGGTTTCTTGAACATGACAATGAGTTCACTGTACTAAAATGGCCCCCACAGTCACCAGATCTCAACCCAACAGAGCATCTTTGGGATGTGGTGGAACAGGAGCTTCGTGCCCTGGATGTGCATCCCACAAATCTCCATCAACTGCAAGATGCTATCCTATCAATATGGGCCAACATTTCTAAAGAATGCTTTCAGCACCTTGTTGAATCAATGCCACGTAGAATTAAGGCAGTTCTGAAGGCGAAAGAGGGGTCAAACACAGTATTAGTATGGTGTTCCTAATAATCCTTTAGGTGAGTGTGTGTGTGTGTGTGTGTATATATATATATATATATATATATATATATATATATATATATTCTGATTTTTCTCCTAATTCTCTTTTTCTCAGAATTCTGTTATATAAAGTCATAATTGTTATTCATAAAGTCAGAATTGTGAGATATAAACTCATAATTGTGATAAAAAAGTTGATTAGACTTTATTTTAAGGTAAATAAATTGGTACAGTGCAATTATATATTTAAGCACTGAGAGACATTGATTAACTACATGCACTTACTATAGGGTTATGGTTTGGTTGAGCGTTAGTTGTGTGTAATTATGCATAATTTACTGTTATTACTATAGTAACTACATGCAATATAGGTAACAAGGACACGGTAAAATAAAGTGTTACCAAAAAGTCAGAATTGTGAGATAAAAAGTCGCAATTACCTTTTAATTTTTTATTCAGTGGCGGAAACAAGCTTCCATATATTTTCTTGTTTTAAGCATAAACGTTCAGTGCAAACAATACTTCATATTTTCAATAATTTTGCTTCTCAATTAAATGCATCTTGATTTTGCAGTCCTGTTTTGCAATGAGAACTGACTTCATACATCCACTAAACATCACCTAAACACCAAGATTAGAAGACATTAAGCAAAATTTATGAAGAAAAGTGAATGTTTAACAGACGTGACACTGATTTTGGTCTGTCAGCACAAACCTGCACTCTCAACAGGTTTACGTAACCGAGCTAAAGTATATCACGGCATTAATTTTTCATTTCCCTAAAGTAAATGCTACATACTCCCCACCCACCTCGTCTATTTTAATATTTTACATTTCCCCTGTGACATGCATGCGATATGAGTGCCATTTGTGATCTGCAGTCATCCATAATTTCTTCCACATGGGATAAAAGCCTGAGAGGGAAGGGTTGTATATTCTATAGAGAGAAAATATAACAGGAGTCGGGCTGCTCGAGCCATCATGTCTGTGACTTTCACACAAGCCCGTTTCCTCGCTTTATCAGGCATCAGGAAGTTGTGTGCACACATTTTTTCATTCATGGCAACGCAGGTGTGTTCTCTGTTTTATTCCAGGTGCATAATATTCATACTTTAAATTGTTTTCATAATTTTGCTTGAATTAAATATTTTATAGGCCATTCTTTATGATTTAAAACTGGAACTTACTGAAAAAGGTAGTGCTATTATGTTTGGCTACTCTGCCATTCTTGAAGAACATATGTGAAAAATTTGATATTGGTTATTCTTAAGTTAGAGCCACTTTTGACAACTTGAATTCTTGCTAAATTAAACTTTTATCTCATATCCATGAATACTTGTATTTCAACACTTTAATATTTTATTTCTAAATAAGTATATTTTTCAACACTTTCCTAAAATGATTGTATAATGAGATTATATACAGCAATAATTTCATACAGCTTATACGTACAGTCATTTGTATAGTCAGCTGGGTGACGCCCTCCAAAGACACATCAGCTATGATTGACAGGCAGAGATGCTTTCTGATTGGCTAAAAAAAATCACTGGCCACTCCCCTGACTTTTTTGTATGTTTGAGTCTAGTGATGTCACAGAAAGAGGTAATTTCCCACAATAACTATTTAAATGATATCAGTTATTTAGTAGATACATTTGTTTGTGCTCATCCAAGAAGAAAAACATAACAGATTTGGCTTTAAAATAGGGCAGCGGCTATTTGCAGTAAGTGTAAATAGTAGTTAGATGCTATTTATAGTTAGAAATAAATACTGTTTGCACCTCAGTGTTGTTGTACATTAAATGGTATGCAATAATAACATAGAGTGTAAATGATTATATTTATTAAAATTATGTAATCTAAAATTATTAAATCTCTAACCCGAACCGATAAACACTTTATTATTAAACAAACGCTAGACACTTTATTTCCACTTTTCAAATATTTTCTTAATTTTTATTGAAAAATAAATGCCTTTCCGGTTTGATATGTGATGGGAAAAGGGAGTAGAGTGAGTTCGGCAAAAGGCAAAAGTCGATTTGCATCTAAACTTTCTGCTATACGCCGCACCCCTATATTATTGCTACTGTTGACAATCCAGCGTCTTCTGTAATTTTGTCTGACCTAATGAGAGGTCAGTGGGCGGAGTTAATGTACAAATCCGATTCCAAAAAAGTTGGGACACTGTACAAATTGTGAATAAAAACAGAATGCAATGATGTGGAAGTTTCAAATTTCAATATTTTATTCAGAATACAACATAGATGACATATCAAATGTTTAAACTGATAAAATGTATCATTTTAAGGGAAAAATAAGTTGATTTTAAATTTCATGGCATCAACACATCTCAAAAAAGTTGGGACAAGGCCATGTTTCCCACTGTGTGGCATCCCCTCTTCTTTTTCTAACAGACTGCAAACGTCTGGGGACTGAGGAGACAAGTTGCTCAAGTTTAGGAATAGGAATGTTGTCCCATTCTTGTCTAATACAGGCTTCTAGTTGCTCAACTGTCTCAGGTCTTCTTTGTGGCATCTTCCTCTTTATGATGCTCAAATGTTTTCTATGGGTGAAAGATCTGGACTGCAGGCTGGCCATTTCAGTACCCGGATCCTTCTTCTACGCAGCCATGATGTTGTAATTGATGCAGTATGTGGTCTGGCATTGTCATGTTGGAAAATGCAAGGTCTTCCCTGAAAGAGACGACGTCTGGATGGGAGCATATGTTGTTCTAGAACTTGGATATACCTTTCAGCATTGATGGTGCCTTTCCAGATGTGTAAGCTGCCCATGCCACACGCACTCATGAACCCCATCCCAGCAGAGATGCAGGCTTCTGAACTGAGCGCTGTGAACAACTTGGGTTGTCCTTGTCCTCTTTAGTCCGGATGACATGGCGTCCCAGTTTTCCAAAAAGAACTTCAAATTTTGATTGGTCTGACCACAGAACAGTTTTCCACTTTGCCACAGTCCATTTTAAATGAGCCTTGGCCCAGAGAAAACGCCTGCGCTTCTGGATCATGTTTAGATATGGCTTCTTTTTTGACCTCTAGAGTTTTAGCCGGCAACGGCGAATGGCACGGTGGATTGTGTTCACCGACAATGTTTTCTGGAAGTATTCCTGAGCCCATGTTGTGATTTCCATTACAGTAGCATTCCTGTATGTGATGCAGTGCCGTCTAAGGGCCGAAGATCACGGGCATCCAGTATGGTTTTCCGGCCTTGACCCTTACGCACAGAGATTGTTCCAGATTCTCTGAATCTTTGGATGATATTATGCACTGTAGATGATGATAACTTCAAACTCTTTGCAGTGTTTCTCTGAGAAACTCCTTTCTGATATTGCTCCAGTATGTTTGGCCGCAGCATTGGGGGAATTGGTGATCCTCTGCCCATCTTGACTTCTGAGAGACACTGCCACTCTGAGAGGCTCTTTTTATACCCAATCATGTTGCCAATTGACCTAATAAGTCGCAGATTGGTCCTCCAGCTGTTCCTTATATGTACATTTAACTTTTCCGGCCTCTTATTGCTCCCTGTCCCAACTTTTTTGGAATGTGTAGCTCTCATGAAATCCAAAATGAGCCAATATTTGGCATGACATTTCAAAATGTCTCCCTTTCAACATTTGATATGTTATCTATATTCTACTGTGAATAAAATATAAGTTTATGAGATTTGTAAATTATTGCATTCCTTTTTTATTCACAATTTGTACAGTGTCCCAACTTTTTTGTAATCGGGTTTGTATTTCACAGCAGACAGTGTGGTGCAAAAAGACTGCAGTGAAATGAAAATTTAATCAGCATTTTCTCTGCCTTAACCAGGCAAGAAACCCTCATTTGCGGCTGAGGAGAAGAAACTGATATTTTATTCATAACCGTTTTGGAAGTTGGTATACTTCATTTTTCTGAGGTGAGAAAATGAGACAACAAATGAAAGCTTAAAACTTGCTGCAAAGCTCAACGGCCTAAAACTTCATATATTCTGTGATGCAATATGCGTTGGTTCATTAGCATTCATAGGTATTCATGTTCATTCTAACACATGTACATTTTCATATGTTCGTAAAGACAACACCATAAAATATCAACAAACTGACAGCATGTAAACCCATTTATGTATGGACAACTTTAGAGACATACAAATGCTTACAAATCCTTGGTACAGAATATTAAATTAATTGACAGATCAAATCCCTTGTGACACACACATGTTTCACTGTACAGGGTTTCAATTATATTTCATACTTGCAATGGTAATTACAAATAATGCACAGTTGGGTTTGGATTTATAAATTAATTTGGTATGAAAGTCTTAATTTACTGCTAACCAAGAGTCTTGATGTGGGATTTTCTTTGAGTTCTGAACTTTGCTTTCTATCAATTCCAGTTCAAACCAGTCTTCACTGGATTTGTAAACATTTGTAGACCTTTAAAGCTATACATGCATAAAAGACGCTATCAGTATGCCGTTATTGTGTATGGATATGATTGAGATCACCCTGATTTGTTAAAAGGAAGAGCTGATCAAATTCTTTGCACTTGATTTGATTTTCCCACAGTGCACTTCTCCTTTCCCTCGTCTTTTATCATCGGCTCTCTTTTATATCTTTGTTTAGCAGGTTTGGTTTATGACTGTCTATCAGTCGTGTCAATAGAGCCTCCTGGGAATCTCACGGTGGACGTGATCAGATACAGTAGCTGAAATGTTCAAGGGACTCTGTTGCAGGTCTGTGACTGAACTTTCCCTTGCCCTGTATCTTGCGCTCTCACTGGCTGTATGTCGTCGCCGATGTCGTTTCCAGTCAAAACACATTTCACGTCGCAGACAGGTCCAGATATATAGCATGCTGAATATTTCACGGGCATCGGCGCTTCTCTCAGGTGTATATGACATTCTTCTTTCAGACGAATAAAATCAGAGTTATAGTTAAAGAGTATGCAACCGTACGCATCGACTGGCACTAAAAGAGTAACCCTTGACCCTTGAACCCTTGACACATGCGTACTGACAAACGCAGAAACGCAGAGCATAGAGCAAAACACCGGTCGTGAATTAGAGTCTAAAACGAGAATTTTTAAAGAGAAATGGCGGAGCATTTCGATATAAGAGAAGAGTGGCTTGAGTTTGTTACCTAGCACCATCCACGAGAGGCGTCAAAGCTTGCGATGCTCCTGTACATCGGGTCAGGGGTCACTCTTTTACACACTTGTGTACCGCTGACCGCCGGAAGCTCGTTATTTTAGTCTATAAAGTTTTAAATATCACCTTTTTTAACCCCCCGGAGCCATGTGGAGCAGTTATATGATGGATAGATGCACTTTTATGGACGAGACAACAATTCAATGCCATTATAAAGCTTGGAAGAGCCAGGACATTTTTAATATAACTCTGATTGTGTTCGTCTGAAAGAAGAATGTCATATACACCTAGAATGACTTGGGGGGAGTAAATCATGGGGTCATTTTCAGTTTTGTGTGAACTATCCCTTTAAGATGTGTTTTGGTCAATCGGATCAGAAGTAGACGAGGGAGACACATTTCTGTTTACACAGAGGGTCTATGGGTGGGTAAATATACATTTTCAGATCTTTTAATCTAATGGACAAAATAAGCTTGTGTAATTTACATATGAACGCGCCTGGAGAACAATAGAAAAACATGGACAACAGCAGCTTTCGTTTCTGCTCTGACAGCCACAAGACCAGCCGAACACTGTGAGTGTGTGTGTTAGAAATCAGGAATGCTGAGAGAACATTGTGCTTTGTACGTTTTTCATCTTCAAACCAAACTTGTGTCTCCAGCCAACAAAGTTTAAATCCCATCTGGCTAGCGTGCTTCCCATAATGTTTCCGCATTAGGTCAGTAGGAGGAGAGTAGACGGTCTTTTGTGGCTGTTTGAACACATTCGACCACATGAGCGTTTACATTACGAAAGCAGTCCGGTCTAATGTGTTTTCAACTACCTCTGGAAGTGGTCAAAAGTGAACAAGCTCAAAGCGCTTTAGACCCCGTTTACCCCTGTATTTAGTGTCATCCACTTGTGATCCGATCGACCAAAACGCTTCTTAATACCAAGTGTATACAGGGCCTACTTTGATCATACACACCATATGATGGTCACTCGCATGAACGAGCACTGATTTGCCTCCAATTTCGGGCATTTGTTGGCGATTTTTAAAATATGCAAATAATGCATTATCTAATTAAATATGCACTGATTTGCATATAGTTCCAGAATAGAATTGTGAACATTGGACAAAGTCAGTTTAAAAATTTTAGAGTTAAAGGTTTTTGCAGAGGGGAATTTTTTGGCATCTCCGTAAATCATAAGATGCTGTCAACAGCCAGAAAAAAATACGATTTCACCATGTTTTTGGGAATAAAATATTAAATGCATAGCAAGTGAATTATATAGTAACAAACCCCAATGTTTGGTGCATGTAAAGCTGCTGGAAATTTCTGACTATGTATTGTAATTGAAATCAACAGACTCAAATGCATAAAGTGTAATAAAATAAAAACTTAAATGGGTATTCTGGATGTTTTATTTCCACTGCTTTGAAAGAAGACCAGTTATGGAAGCCAAATAGCCATACATCTCAAAATTGACCAGTGGTTTTGTCTGTAGTGATTAGCCTATACACATTCATTTTACACATAATTGCAACAAGTGAGACTTTAAAACAGCACAAGGACACCAGACAGCATGTTATTACACATCTGCGGTGTCATCAAAGCAGCCTGTGAAGGAGTCTCACACTCTCCTCTCACAAGGAAAAAAATCAATAGTGCAATCCTCCCCGTTCCCGTCCTCGCTGGCGGTAATTGAAATAGAAAATCAAATGAGCGGCAAGCAGATAATTGTTTTATCAATATCCTCCTGCCCGCCCTCCGCGGGTCAGTGGCGCATGATCACCGAGCTCTGGATATGACGAGGACGAAATGTGAAATTGAACAGCTCGGCTCTCGTTTATCAGACCTGACAACTCGGAGTGACCGACTCGCAGTGCGACCGGACGCCGCAGCTGCTCCCACAGAAACCTCCCGTCTGCTCAGACTCCCGCTTAAACATCTTAACATGATGAAGTGCGTGCTGTCGCCAACGCTGTCATCGGACCAACAAGATCTGAATGTATTCTTGCTCTAATATGTCCTGTAGTTGTACTGTAATGTGATAGATTACAGTAATCAATGGACATTCACTCGCGGCCGCCCATTCAAAGGGCGATTGTATTGCACTGTGCACTAAATATTGTAAAATATGGTCGGAGGACATTTGGATCACATGTAAAGGGCAAATATTTGTGCTTTGGTTTCTCATGTTTTTTGTTTAAAAGCACAACTGTCTCAGATGAAATTATGATTATGGAATAAGTTAATGCTATTAAAAACCTAGCCATCTCCCAGAACAGATAGATGGATGGATGGATGGATGGATGCACAGACAGACAGACAGACAGACAGACAGACAGACAGACAGACAGACAGACAGACAGACAGACAGATAGATAGATAGATAGATAGATAGATAGATAGATAGATAGATAGATAGATAGATAGATAGATAGATAGATAGATAGATAGATGTCTGTCTGTCTGTCTATCTATCTGCTGTCTGTCTGTCTATCTATATGTTTGTCTATCTGTCTATCTACAGATAGATGGATGGATGGATGGATGGATGGATGGATGATGGATGGATGGATGGATGGATGGATGGATGGATGGATGGATCGGTCGATAGACAGATGAAAACTTTGACCCAAACTGAAACCGTTACTTTAAAATACAATAACAGAAAACACACTCACAGAGAAACGTCCCAGTTCATGTGAAATGATACCGATGTAAACAGTGACTGACGATGGACGATCCACTGATGGTAAGAATGTTGCACTTACGGTTGACGCTCATGAGAATATATATTAGGATTGTTCCCATGCTCATGAAAGACTCACATGCCTTTACAACAGTCTGTTTCCATGTTGCAGCGTTTTGATTTGGGTTATGAAGAGTAGCAGTAAATCTTTGCTTCATATAGTGTTTGTTTTAAGACGCTGATGCTGATGTCTGCTGCTTTAATTGCTCTCCTGTACTCTTGACTCTCTTGAGAGGCTGCTATATATCACACACAGTCATAATGAATTAGTCCACTTCACACACAGCATCTTTCTGTATGACAGATAACGCTCTGGAGAAATGACCTGTCTTAATTTATGATATCTCACGGAGAGGAGGTGAGATAGACCAGAGGAGGATGTATGCAGGGAAAATAAATGTTGATGGTAAAACATTGTTTTAGGTTTTTGCTGTCATGCAACATTTAAAAAAAATCTTGTCAGACTTATCTGTTAGTTTTAATTGTAAATGCTGGCTAAAGAACCTGTGGACATACAATCTCTATTAATGCATAATAATGAATTATTATTTCAAGATTCAAGATTCAAGAGTTTTATTTGTCACATACACAGTTATATACAGAATATACAACCGGCAGTGAAATGTAAACAGGTCCGCTCCATGGACAGTGCAAATTCACAGTTAAAAACACAAGGAGGAAATTATATAGAAATAGGATATAAAAAATTACTACTATCTATATATATATATATATATATATCTATATCTGTAGAATTATAAATAATCAAGTCAAGAGAAAAAAAGGTAACAAATAAGGATAAAGTGGAATAAAATAATTGAAGTAGACTTTGCAGTGAGTAAACTGTAGACTTATAAATATGTGGTTAACAAATGTATAAAGAGTATAATGTGCAAACAGGTTTATGACAGGTTGTTACACAGTAACAACGAGAACAGAAAGTGCAGTGCAATGTCAGTGTATCGATGGTCACGTGATGTTAAGTGACTGAGTTCAGGAGTCTGATGGCCTGGGGGAAGAAGCTCCTCCTGAGTCTCTCAGTTTTGGCCATCAGGCTTCGGAAGCGCTTACCAGATGGCAGCAGCGTGAAATGAGGGTTTGCAGGGTGATTAGAGTCCTTGATGATCTTGGTAGCTCTACCTTTGCAGCGTTTGGTGTAGACGTCCTGCAGAGACGGAGAGCTGACCCTGAGATACGCCGGATAAGCGCACTACTCTTTGCAGGGCTTTGCGGTCATGACTGGTGCTGTTCCCATACCACGCTGTGATGCACTGAGTTAAAACACTTTCTATCGCCCCTAAATAGAAAGTTTTCAGGATAGCTGGTGAAACCCTGAATTTCCTCAGCTGGCGCAGGTGGTACAGTCTTTGCCTGGCTTTTTCACCTGTGTCTGAATGTGTGCAGTCCAGGTCAGGTCCTCGGAGATGTTTACTCCCAGGTACTTGAAGCTGCTCACTCTCTCTACTGGTGACCCGCTGATCATGAGGGGGAGTATGTCCGTTGCTGTCTCTTCCTGAAGTCCACAATCATTTCTTTGGTCTTGCCAACATTCAGAGAGAGACAGTTGTCCTGGCACCATGATGTTAGATGCTCCACCTCGTCCAAGTATGCCGTCTCATTGTTGTTGGAAATGAGGCCCAGGACAACAGTATCATCAGCAAATTTGATGATAGAGGTGGAGCTGTGTGTGGACAAACAGTCATGCGTGTAGAGAGAGTAGAGCAGGGGGCTCAGGACACAGCCCTGTAGAGCTCCCACACTCAGGGTGATGGAGGTGGAGGTGGACTGGCCTATTCTCACCACCTGAGGCCTGCCAGTGAGGAAGTCCTCAATCCAGTGGCAGAGAGAAGGATTCAGGCCGAGATCCAGGAGTTTGGAGGTTAGCTTGGTGGGAACTATGGTGTTAAAGGCTGAGCTATAGTCAATAAATAGCAGTCTTACGTAGTTCCCACTTTTGCTGTCGATGTGAGTGAGGAGGAGTGGAGGACATGAGAGATGGCATCTTCAGTCGATCTATTGGGACGATAGGCAAACTGAAGAGGGTCCAAAGTGTCAGGAATGAAGGCGCAAATGGTGTTTTTAATGAGTCTCTCAAAGACCTTCATGACTATAGACGTGAGAGCCACTGGACGATAGTCATTTAGGCAAGAGGGTTTACTGTTCTTAGGGACAGGGATGATGGTGGATTTTTTGAAGGAGGTGGGGACCACAGATGTAGCGAGGGACTCGTTAAAGATAGATGTAAACAACCCGGTGAGCTGATCAGCACAGGACCGCAGAACACGACCTGAAATACCATCCGCCCAGCAGCTTTCCTGACGTCCACACGCTTGAGTGCTCTCCGAACTTCATCCTCCGAGACAGAGATCACGTGATTGTTGCTGCTCTGAGTAATTTCCTCTAACGCGCCACTTGGCGGAGTCGCGTTGCCGCGGTTACAAAGCGAGCATAGAAAGAGTTTAACTCGTTCACGAGCAACGGATCAGCGTTCACCTCTGCAGAGGATTTAGATCCAAAGGAGCAGATGGACCTCAGACCTTGCCACATGCGCCGCGAGTCGTTGAGTTGGAAATGAGACTCCACTCGGTCTTTATAACGGAGTTTTGCGGCTTTAACTGCTCGTCTGAGAGCATAGCAGGACGATCTGTATTCAGTCATATTCCCTGAATGGAGACCGGCGTTGTAAGCAGCAGTGCGTGCGTTCACTGCCGCGCGGATTGAATTGTCCACCCACGGTTTCTGATTTGAGAAGGACGTTATTGTTATTGTTTTGCGTGGCTTGCTCTGTAAGCGTGTTGATGAAGCAAAGCGCCACGCCTGTGAACTCGCTTACGTCAGCTGAACTCGCTCGGAACATGTCCCAATCCACATCGCCCAGAGCTGCCTGTAGCGCGGTCTCTGAGTGGGGTGACCAACGCTAACTTCCCGCCTCACCGGGGTTCCTGGAGGAGCTTTTGTTTGTATTCGGGAGTGAGGAAAATGGCGGCATGATCCGATTTGCCAACGCTGGAAGTGACCGCGCTTTATAGGCGTTCTTAAACGGAGAGTAGCAGTGATCCAGTGTGTTTGCTCCTCGTGTGGGGCAGGAGACGTGCTGGTGAAAGTTTGGCAGGACTTTCTTTAGGTTTGCTTTGTTAAAATCGCCCGCGACAATGAATGCCGCGTCGGGATGTTGGTTTATGACGCCGCTGGCAACATCATGAAGGCCAGATAAAGCCAGCGCTGTGTCTGCCTGCGGTGGGATGTAAACGGCGGTCGCGACAACCGCAGAAAACTCCCTAGGCAGATAGAATGGGCGGCAGATGATTGTTAAATGTTCCAGATGAGGTGAGCAGGACCGCGAGAGAATGGTGATGTCCCTGGGGTCGCACCATTTCTTGTTGATCATGAAACACACTCCACCGCCTTTGGATTTACCGGCCTCGGCTGTTCTGTCCATCCGAAAAACAGAGAAGTGTAATCAGATTATTTTAATGAATGAATGAATGAAGTGTTTTATTGAACATCAGTGTCTTTCATCAGGCACTTGAAGGCTTCTTGCTTTATTAATATAATGCAATATTACATCTATATTGTAAGCATCTGAAGAAACGTAAAAGCCCTTTTATAAAACTGGTATACAATTATGCACAATCCAATCAATAATATCATTAAATATGATGTTAAATGGGTTACAAACACCATTTAATGTTGACTTTACATCTACAGGTCAGCTGGGAACGTCTTAGCTTGGCAGCGTGTTCCCATACTAACCCATCCAAGAAACACACACACACAAACACACACACGCACATGTTGTGTTTCCATGTTTTATGGGGACATTCCATAGACGTAATGGTTTTTATCCTGTATAAACTGTATATTCTCTCCCCTTACACTAACCCTACCCCTAAACCTGCCCATCATAGTAAACTTCACTTAATATGATTTATAAGATGTTTTCCTCATGGGGACCAAAAATTGTCCCCACAAGGACAAGGATTTTGGATATTGCCATCTTTGTGGGGACATTTTGTCCCCATTAGGTAGGGTTTACCAGGCCACACACACACACACACACACACACACACACACACACACACACACACACACACACACACACACACACATACACACACACACACACACACACACACACACACACACACACACACACACACACACACACACACACACTGAACCATTGAAATTTCGAAACTTTGTGGCATAACAAAGCCACGTTTGCTGCAGTTATGTTACTTGGCCAGTTTGATACCCACCAAAAGTTCATGAATAAAGTGAGTAAATAAAACTTAAATCCTTTCAGTCAATAGAGAAGTTTTAGACAAACAAGTTTCACCGAGAAACTGCCAGTAAATTTCACTAATAATTACAAAGAAACACAATGAATTAAACAAAATTTTGAAGTAGAAAGACTGAAATCTTGTGAAATGTACTCCAAAAATCTTGTGTAATTGCAGATCTGATGCAATGCATTTAAAACAACATAAAAAAACTAAACAATATATACAAAGAGGGCCTAAAATTAACTCTCACCAAGCGCCAAATGCGAGTAAAAATCATATATGATATGAAACGATGTCACTCGCCAGTTGGCGGTAACATTTTTATGAATTCTAACAACGCATGAACCTGACCAAACATGAACGACACTCGGGACAGGTGACAAGCCAGTGCTGCATCATCATTTTCAAGATTCAAGAGTTTTATTTGTCACATACACAGTTATATACAGAATATACAACCGGCAGTGAAATGTAAACATTTCATCACAAAATCACGAAAATGTAAACATTTCATCACGAAAATTGTAGCATTGACAATTTAAATATTCAAGCGCTCACCCAGAAAGCCGTATCTCAGAGAGCGTGCAAATTCACAAGAAACTATGTAAAAAAATAGCAAGTATCCTAGTAAACATAGTCGGATATGTCTTAAATGAACGTAAACATATGAGAAAGTAAATGCATGTGTATCAGTATATCAGATCTGTGTATTCGCTCTTAAAGTGACAGCAGCCTAATAAAACTTCTTGCGTCTGTGTTTTTAATATTGATCAAACAACAAAAGACACTTGCTCTTGACTGAATAACTGTTATACCTTTAATAAGGATGTTTAGTTTATACAGTGAAGACTATGCAGTGTTATTTTACATTGGCTTACTTTATTACATTTCTGTACCTGAAAACTACTGTCAGACCTAGAAACACTGTTTATTTCATTTGTATCTTATTTCTGCTTTTGCTTGTAATTTGATTATTTGTTCTTATTTTATTAGTGGCTGTTCACTTGTCTTTAATAATGTTCTAAATGTATATTAGTCAGGCTAGCCCAGTGGTTCCCAACCACGTTCCTGGAGACCCACCAGCAGTGCACATTTTGCATGTCTCATTTGTCTGACACACCCACATCAGGTTTTGGAGTCACTACTAATGAGCGGATGACCTGAATCAGGTGTGTTTGATTGAGGAGACATGCAAAACGTGCACTGTTGGTGGTCGGGAACCACTGGGCTAGTATTTTAGCTGTGGTCTTGAAATTGGAATAGAGAATTGTTCATTTTCATTGGTATCAAAAAATTTTTTGTCATCACTGCCTGTTTTGCAAAAACAGCATCATGGCTGGTAAATAATATTTATTGCTGGTACATTCAACAAGTCACTGGCCATTGGCAGGTGTGGCAAAAAGTTAATTTTAGGCCCAAATGTTAGACTATTGTCTCCTACAACAGGTTTACATGCATCAAAAACAAACACTTTAATTTTCTCCTAATATACATTTCACATCACCTCACCTCAAGAATCTGAAAGCGGTTAGTTTGAAGATTCAGGGCACTATCGGTGCAATGCGACGACAGGTGCGAAGCAAGTGTTTTTTGCTAGTTTCAGCCCGACACAGTTATCATTTTCACGTCCAGTGCCACGTTGTTTAAATAGCAAATGCACTCGCGCCCATCTGTTTGTCTGAAAACCAGGTGTGTTCAGGCGCATTTTGAGGAACTGAAAACAACTGTGCCATTGACCAACAAAAACCTGGCCTAAAGTCAATAGCCCAGTATTTTTTGTGTTATTTAAAGGGTGTGTTAGTAATGTGCACCTATAGGCGGGTGCACAACACACGTGCACTCTGCTTATTACACACATAGGGATGCGCAGCAGCACACAAACATTTTTAAATATTAAAAATAAAAGGATTACTCTCTGGAGAAGTGTTCAGTCTTTCCGCTCGCAAAAAACACCATGTAAATAGCGAATCCGCCATGGCATGAGCACAACTGGCCTTTAAAGGGAATGGGAGATGAGGCTCTGATTGGTTTATTGCACGTTATGCCCAAAACACACCCATGACTCATTAAGAGACTAGGGACAACCTTTTTGGACCATGCGCCTAAGACCTAAGTGCACCTGTGCCATGAGCTTCAGGACATGTGCTTAGATTGTTAGAATAGGGCTCTCAGTCGCTCTATACCCTGCCCTTCCATGAGCCGACTCTTCTCTGATTGGTCTACTGCTTAAACAAAACACCCATTATCCTATCTGAATTTCAGCTGCCTCGGCTTCCTCAGCACTTGTACACAGTGACACGAACAGTAACGATGGTGTCGGATTCATCGTATTAATTCCAGCGTGAGTCCTTGTCCTTTGAATGCGTCTTCTCAAAATGCCCACCACACAAGCTCTTCCAGTCTCAGTGTTTGAGGGCGGGTCAGAGTAGACGTCGTTCACGGGCAGACACTGAAAACCATGAAAAAACATTATGCAAATTTGTTACATTGTTACAAAGGTTTGTACAGGAAGTGAGATGGAAATGTTGACTCATTTGGCATGAAAGGTGATATTCAGAAAGGGCATAATAGGGGCACTTTAGCATCTTAAACAACCCAATGGGAATGCATGTTGTCTTTATTAAAAAAAAATATTATTTTCAAATCAGCAGACTTTTTGATATGTCTTGTAAGCAACCATATACATTCTTTAGTTCCTTATTTTACTGTCAAAATTCAGCAGCAAAAACTCTCTGTGCATTCGACTTCCGCAGCAAACACAAATATAAACACCTTCGTCCCTGAAGCGAACAGTCTTGGTTTCTCTTAGCTTGTTGTCTCACCTGTATGGTAGCTGTCAGGGATTGATTCTTTCATCAAGAACAAGGGAACAAAGACTGCTTTTAGGTGATGCCAAGAAAAGCACCAGAGCCAAGGTGAAGTATTGCGTGCCTTGTCTCCAGTGGAGCGTGCGTCTTTGATCAGACGTACACTACGCTTTTGGCACACAAGAGCTTGAAAAGCCCAAACACACCATATAATGGGTATGTGCGCGCTCGAACCACACCTGACTCCTCTGCCCTCATCTGAAATGTACGAACTGTGTGAGTTTGACAGATTGAATAACAATGTGCTCTTAAAATGTCCTCATGAAAATACTGAATGTTGCTTTTGCACCTGAGACAGAAAACTGGCTGCATGACTGGAACTTCCCATTGAGTGGAAAGGGTTTAATACACTATTAATGCATGGCACTAATATCTTGTCTTTTTTTGTTATTGAAGGGATAGCTTAACCACAGCTGCGAAAACACATTTGCAATGCCGTTTTTGCATTTTATAACAAAACATGACATGCCAGATTTGAATATGACCAAACACATTATTCGCTAAAATCTGGAAGCCCCTCTACAAACGTACACAATCTGCACCTCGATTTGGCTGATTAACCCTTTCCATTCTAGGAACAGAATATTTATATCACCATCTGGATTATTAACTTACTAAACTTACTTACTGATTATTATTATAATTGGTTTATTATAATATGCAATATGTTGCATATAATTTTGTTTGCGCCTACAATTTTGTATTTATGTTTGGATATTTTAGTGCTTCACTTTCATGCATCAACTAAAGTTTCCCCTGATTATCTATGTACACCAAAAGTTTATAGTCATTAAGATTTTATTTTATTTTATTTTTCTCCCATCCTGTCTGTACACTACCATTCAAAGGTTTGGGGTCAGTAAGATTTTATTTCATGAAACACTTTTATCCAGCAAAGATGCTTAAAATGAATGGTGAGGAAGTGACAGTAAATACATGTATAATGTTGCAAATGATTTCTAATTCTAATAAATACTGTTCTTTTGAAATGTCTATTCAAACAAATGTATCACGTTTTCCAAAAAATATTAAGCAGATAATCATAAATGTTTCTTGAGCAGCAAATCCTCATATGAGAATGATTTCTGAAGGATCGTGTGACACTGAAGACTGGAGGAATGGTGATAAATTCAGCTTTGATCACAGGAATACATTCATTCAGGATTAAATACATTTTAAAATATATTACAATAGAAAACAGATATTTTAATATTTCACAATATTACAGTTTTTACTGTATTTTTAATCAAATAAATGCAGCCTAGGTGAGCAGAAGAGACTTCTTGCTAAATCATTAAAAAATATTACAAATCCCAAATATTTGAACAGTGGTGCATCATAAAAAAATATGCACACGAATGGTGAGATTTGGCAGTTATGACTGTAGATGTGCAGTAAATAATGAGTTAAATGCCAGTCTGTATTCCTCACACAAAGCTATCGTATAACTTGAAAAGACTTGCATTAATGCGTGAGTCATATAATGTTTTGAGTCTGTCAGCTCCTGGTTACTACATGCTTTCATTGGATGGAAAAGAGCAGCTCAGATTTTGCTTTATATTATATGGAGGAAATCATACAGGCTTGCAATGACATGCTGGTGAATATTTGACCTTCTGGTTAGCAGTGTTAAGCTCACAGTTTCTCACTGAAACCGGCTATAGAAGCTCAGTAAACTGTTGATTCAGAGGGTCCTTGAGAGAACATTGAAAAAACAGTTAGTCCTCCTCCTACACCCGCCTCAGTGGAGTCTTGGGAAATCATATCGATCGATAGTTCCTGTTCAAGAAAGATTGCTGCGCACACTAAAGGGCGATGGATGTTCTCAGTGGCCTTCATTTACGGTTTCCAATCAATAAATCTACATGACTAAGCATGAGCGTCAGAGGTAAATTACAGTTCACATTGGCTTCACCCATACGTGTGTTTCCACATTGGCTTTTCTTGAGTTAATCTGCAGGCTTGAGTACGTTTAAAATGTGACTGCAATGGAAGCAAAACCTTATAAAAATGCTGCCTTTAAAACACTGGATTCAGACATACTTTGTTGCCTATTTACCTTTACTGGCTGTAAAGTCGGCACATTTCAGTTTTCAGACTCCAGGATTGTGCAAAATTCAGATTTGAAGGCTCTACCTTAAACTTATTTAACAAAGCTGTCAGATTTATCTTGACAAACGTTGTTTTTCGAGTTAAAAATGGCAGTTATATGAATTTCAATGTTTTTAAAAGGTGAATTGTGGAACTTTGTTCTCTGCATCTGTTAAATTTTTTTCTTTTTCTAGCTGTTTTTAAATGCAATAATGTGTCGTGTATGAACGCATCCTAACACTGAACGGACGCATCGCTGTGAGCGCCTCCTCATTAGCCTGACATTGGAGACTGTTTCTCTTGGATTTATGCTTCCTAAACAGGACATTAACACAATCCTCTGAGCAGCGGTCTCCTGATTAGCATAATTAACGTACATTCCAGTGAGAGTCTGCCATCGTTAATGAGGTATAGCTGGGTAATGAGGCCAAGTAAGGTTGTATCAGGGGTCTGATTGGCTGGTGTGTGTGTACAGGTTAGTCCTAATTCATGCACTGTATGAATGTCCCATCTTTGGGGGCTTCCTTATTTTTCCCACAAATTCTAATGTTAACACAATTCAGGCTACTGCTACACGAATCCGGATACATTTGAAATGCATCTCTTTCTCTATGTTTTGGCCTTCTGTTTACACTGGGAAATCGGAGCTTTTTGAATACGATTTCCACAAGTGGATACATTTGAAAAGACATTGTAATGTGGACAGTGAAAACAGAGGTGTTCGAAAACGATAATGCATGTTGAGTCATGTGACGTGTATTGTACCGATAAATATCTCTGGCTCTGTTTACACCTGGTATTAAGATTCAGACACCTGGATGAGTTTTGGTCGAGGGAGACACATTGCCTCCTGGTGTTTTAATCCATCTCTTTTGTCCACTTTCAAACACTTCTGTCCTGATTTCTTTGAGGGGAGGGTCTATGGGCAGGTAAATATATGGGGTTTTTCAGATCTTTCGATCAAATGGACAAAATAAGCTCATGCAATTTACATACGAACGTGACCAAAGACCAGCCGAACGCTGTGAGTGTGTGTTAGAAATCAGGAATGGTGAGAGAACATTGTGATTAGGACGTTTTTCGTCTTCAAACTAAACTTGTGTCTCCAGCCGACAAAGTTTAAATCCCGTCTGGCTAGCGTGCTTCCCATAATGTTTCCGCATTAGGTCAGTAGGAGGAGAGTAGATGGTCTTTTGTGGCTGTTTGAACACATTCGACCACATGAGCGTTTACATTATGAAAGCAATCCGGTCGAATGCGTTTTCGAATGAGTTTATCTTAATACCAGGTGTATACAGGGCCTTTGTTTAAACCGCTATGTGCTGTTTACTGTCACAATTTGCTTATTAATTTGTGCAATCTTCATATTACATTCCTGCAAACTCACAATTGCTGTCCTGTGACAATTGGGATTTAAACCATACAATGAGGGGTGATTTTGCAGATAAAGTGATCGTGCAAGAAGAATAGGATGAGAACTTGTGGTCTCTCTGTATCACCCGAGTGAGCTTTTATTATGTTTTACACATGCACAGTAAGATGATTTAAGTGTCTTCTGACGATTCAGTGTGGACGAGAAACTTGTTTGAAACACTTGAAAACACTAGTGTGGATAGAGAGCCATTTTCAAATGCATGCGGATCAGGGCTTGACATTAACTTTTTTGCCCTGTGGTTAGTGTTACCAGCCACTCAGCATTTTCACTGGCCACAATTTTGACAGATACCATGAGGAAAAACTGCCATATAGATATTTTTAATATCATCTCATAATGTGGCAGCAGGTATATTAGGCTGCTGTCACTTTAAGACCCGACGCACGGATCCATTACACTGTTACACATGCGTTTTCCTTCTCAACTGTTTACATTCACTGAAAACAGAACTGACTGTGTTCATGTGAATACCCGCCAAGACCGCTGAGTTTGAAATTTTGACATTTTAAGTGCATTTGACTGTTTAAGCGCAATAAGCAGTGAAAAAGAACTCAATTTAGTACTGAGAGGCGGCTTTATGTGCACACGCACAATATCTGTGGGTATGAGTAAAATTATGCGCAATACAAGCAATCCCACGCCGAAATTCAAGCCCTGTAATATAAACAATATTCATCCGGAGCAAATGAAATGAGCGAGTGAGGGGAGGCGGGATTGTGTGTAACTCACTGTCAGAGAGATGAGAGAGAGAGAGAAAGAGTATTATGGTACTGTGTGTCTATTCTGTAGAAAAATCTATATTTTTGACAACACTACATTGCACTTAGTTTATTATTTCAGATGCCTTTTTTAAAGACAATTGTGTATATTATATATAAAATTAATCCCGTGGCTAAATGGATTGACTGTGTTATACACCACTGCTGAAATACACACACAATCGGGTGGGTGTTAATGTCAAGCCCTGGTTGGATTAATGTAGAGTAGTCTCAGTGTTGGACAAGACTTGTATTATTTAGTATGTTTGCTAAAGTAGGTTTATTGAGGTATATTAGGAGCAGGAAGAGAGTTCTATCATGGCATGTGTCTGAATTATGGCATGCAATATATGATTTGTGATCTTAAATTGCGTTTGGTATCAGTGTTTGGATTGTCATGTTCCAGTGAAGCATGCATTTTGTTACACAAAGTTGGTGTAATGCTAAACCTGCTGCTTTTCTCATCAGGTTGTGTTTTGACAACATACAATATCTCTGCAAAGCCCTTTTGGAAAGATTTCTGTTGGTTGTTTTCCTGCAGTGATAACAAGCGGTCACACGGTTTAGCCATGAAATGACTCCTCAAAGACAAAATGATTTTCGAGGCGAAAATGACTTTCGAATTGATCTGTCGCTATCGACAACATGCCCCGCCGCCACTGAGCCGGTCATTATTCACGTTGTTTCCCACAGCGGGGTCCAAATGTCTGAGACGCCATTGAGAGGCTGGGATTTTCTCATTTAAAAACTGGAAAGAAAACAGAAAGCTTTAGGGTTTAAAAATATACTAAACAAAAAGAACAGATGTACAATGAAGACCAAGATGACAAAAATGTCAGTTCAACATTTTGCTATCATATCTTATGATCATGCACGATTCATGAACATTTCACATGTAAAATGAGTCCAAAAATAGCCTGTTTGGTGGGAAAATATTTAACATTTAATAAATCTTTCCAATTATAATTGATGCACAAGCCTATTTGAGAAATAATTATTAAATAATAATCATTAAAATAATGTCTTCTATCCAAGCTTAACATGCAGTTAAGTACAATGTGTAGGTCATATCTGAAAATTGTAAACACCGTGTGGCACCTTATCATGTGTGTATCCAATCTTTCATTGAGAATATGAACCACCAACCCTGCTGTTAAAACAAGTGTCTCTTCCCATGATGCTGTTATTGTAAACAGCTTCAGCATCCCGTTCATCAGCCGTGTCACACTGACTGCTCTACAGTCTCTCCATGCACTCCAATTAACACATAAGCCATAATTACCCCTATTATCAGGACTGAGTGTGTGTGTGTGTGTGTGTGTGTGTGTGTGTGTGTGTGTGTGTGTGTGTGTGTGTGTGTGTGTGTGTGTGTGTGTGTGTGTGTGTGTGTGTGTGTGTGGCACTGCTGCTGCATTTAATGTGATGTCGAGTTTGGCAGTCGTGACAGGCTGGGAAATGCAAGGTTGAGGTGAGGAAACATACTATTTTTATGTGGTTTCTAGAGTGTTCTAGATTGCTTCTAGGGTGTTGCATTAAGGTTTTTAGGGTGTTGCTAAGTGGTTTCTAGGATATTCTGGGTTGTTTCTAGGGTGTTGTATTGTGGTTTCTAGGGTGTTGCTATGTGGCTTCAAGGGTATTCTGGATTGTTTACAGGGTGTTGTGGCTTCTAGGGTATTCTGTCTTGTTTCTAGGGTGTTGCAGTGTGGTTATAGGGTGTTGCTATGTGGTTTCTAGGGTGTTCTGCGTTTTTTTTAGGGTGTTCCTTTGTGATTTTTAAGGTGTTCTGGGTTGTTTCTAGGGTGTTTCAGTAGGGTTTCTAGGGTGTTGCTATGTGGTTTCTAGGGTGTTCTGGGTTGTTTCTAGGGTGTTGTATTGTGGTTTCTAGGGTGTTGCTATGTGGCTTCAAGGGTATTCTAGATTGTTTGCAGGGTGTTGCGTTGCGGCTTCTAGGGTATTCTGTGTTGTTTCTAGGTTGTTGCAGTGTGGTTATAGGGTGTTGCTATGTGGTTTCTAGGGTGTTCTGAGTTGTTTCTAGGGTGTTCCTTTGTGATTTTTAAGGTGTTCTGGCTTGTTTCTAGGGTGTTGCATTGTGGCTTATAGTGTGTTACTAGTGGTTTCTTTGGTGTTTTGGGTTGTTTCTAGGGTAATATTATATGGTTACTATAGTGTTCTGGGTTGTTTCTAGGGTGTTGCTGTGTGTTTGTTATGGTGTTCTGGGTTGTTTCTAGGGTGTTGTTCTGTGGCTTCTATAGTTCTCTGGGTTGTTTCAAGGGTATTTCTATGTAGTTGCTGTGGTGTCCTGGGTTGTTTCTAGGGTGTTGCTGTGGGGTTTCTAGGGTGTTCTGAGGTGTTTCTCATGTGTTGCTAAGTGGTTTCTAGGGTGTTCTGGGTTGTTTCTAGGGTATGTATATATAGTTGTTATGGTGTTTCTATGTTGTTTCTAAGGTGTTGCTATGTGGTTGCTATAGTGTTCTGGGTTGTATCAAGGGTATTTTTATGTGGTTGCTATGGTGTTCTGGGTGATTTACTTACTGTGGAGTCCTGCACCCTCAAATCTTCTGGTCCATTGAAATGGTTTGGGTCTGTCTTTCCGTGTGCGTCTGTGGGATGTCTTTCTCCAATTTTAGCATCTGCAAGGCATAATTTAGATCACTTGTGGTTCACTTGAGAAAAGTCCTAGCATGCATCCTAGTTGCATGATTCATTCATGTTTATAGCACATTTAAGTCCAGTACTTAGTGATAGTGATTATAACAAACCTCAAACATTAAGTATGAACAATAGTATTAGAGATGTTTAACTTTGACTTAAATGCCAATAATTAAGTTTATGCTTAATTTTGAAATTATAAAAATGTCTATTGCAAATAACTGCGCACAAAATAAATTCACAGAAACGATTGATGCATAAAGCTCAAATTTCACTCACCAATGCAAACTGAGCAGTAGCACACTTGCATTTGAATGACAGATGCTTTACCCTTCAGTAGAAGAAGACATTCATTGTGATGTAAATTCACACGCTCCGAAGAGTCTCTGAGAGCTTAACCATGGTGTGTCGCGTGTGGAAGCCAGCAGCAGCCATTTTACCGTTGATTTGTGATGAGCTTATGCGAGAATAATTAATGCCAATTATCTCTTAATTACAGTGATTAGAGCTGCAGCTGTAGGATCCTCATCCTGTAGTGAAAAGAGAAACTGATGTGCTTTAAACGGTTAAAGTTGCACACAGTGTGTGTGTGTGTGTGTGTGTGTGTGTGTGTGTGTGTGTGTGTGTGTGTGTGTGTGTGTGTGTGTGTGTGTAAACTGACCGATAAATGTGTAAAATACCACTGGAATGAGAAATCACATGAACATCGTTCACTTTGAGAAAAATCCAGCCTAATAAATGACTAAGACAATGACATCATAAACTGATTGTTTCATTTAATTTACATTAAAGGTCAAGTGTGTCATTTCAGCACTCCAGACTTTATTCAAATTCATTTATTTGGAAACTATCATTTTTGGTTAAAATCAATGAACTTGGCACCAAAGTGGAATTGTAAAAATAATGAATAAAAAAATGAATAAAATAAATAATAATAATTAAAAAAATGATAGTTTTCAAATAAATGAATTTGAATAAAGTCTGGTGCACTTTGAAGTTTGGCCTGGATATAACCTGCCCAACTTTACACTGTACTACAAAAACATGTTGATAATATATATAGCAAATATAACAATATAACAAAGCAAACATATCTGAAATATATTGACTTGTTTACACTAAAAATATATTTTTTCTTATCCATTTGGTAGGAAAATGGGTAAAAATGGTTTAAATCAATGGACAAATTAATCAATCAACCACCAATCAAGTCATCAATGAATGAATGAATGAACAAATCAATGAATCAATCAATCAATCAAGTCATCAATGAATGAATGAATGAACAAATGAATGAATGAATGAATGAATGAATGAATGAATGAATGAATGAATGAATGAATGAATGTGAAGTCATCAATGAATGAATGAATGAACAAATCAATGAATCAATCAAGTCATCAATGAATGAATGAATGAACAAATCAATGAATGAATGAATGAATGAATGAATGAATGAATGAATGAATGAATGAATCAAGTCATCAATGAATGAATGAATGAACAAATCAATGAATCAATCAAGTCATCAATGAATGAATGAATGAATCAATCAATGAATCAATCAATCAATCAATCAAGTCATCAATGAATGAATGAATGAACAAATCAATGAATCAATCAATGAATCAATGAATCAATCAAGTCATCAATGAATGAATGAATGAATGAACAAATCAATGAATCAATCAATCAAGTCATCAATGAATGAATGAATGAATGAATGAATGAATGAATCAATCAATCAATCAATCAATCAATCAATCAATCAATCAATCAATCAAGTCATCAATGAATGAATGAATGAACAAATCAATGAATCAATCAATGAATCAAGTCATCAATGAATGAATGAATGAATCAATCAATGAATCAATCAATGAATCAATGAATCAATCAATGAATCAATCAATCAAGTCATCAATGAATGAATGAATGAACAAATCAATGAATCAATCAATGAATCAATGAATCAATCAAGTCATCAATGAATGAATGAATGAACAAATCAATGAATCAATCAATGAATCAAGTCATCAATGAATGAATGAATGAATCAATCAATGAATCAATCAATGAATCAATGAATCAATCAATGAATCAATCAATCAAGTCATCAATGAATGAATGAATGAACAAATCAATGAATCAATCAATGAATCAATGAATCAATCAAGTCATCAATGAATGAATGAATGAACAAATCAATGAATCAATGAATCAATCAAGTCATCAATGAATGAATGAATTAATCAATCAATCAATCAAGTCATCAATGAATGAATGAATTAATCAATGAATCAATGAATGAATGAATGAATCAATCAATCAATCAATCAATCAATCAATCAATCAATCAATCAATCAATCAATTAATCAATCACTCAAGTCATCAATGAATGAATGAATGAACAAATCAATGAATAAATCAATAAATCTTAGCCTGGGTGAAAACATGAAATATATTGACTTGTTTTTTTACAGAAGAAATCTTTATTTAAAATAAATTTTTCTTACCCATTTGATAAGAAAGTGGATAGAAAATTGTTTCAACCAACCAGTCAATCAAAACTAAAAAGTAAAAAAAAAGAAAATCACAATCACTATTTTTGTCTGATTATCCTTTAAAAAGACGCATTAAATGCAATTCAAGTAATGTATTTTTCAATAGTTTTTTCCCCTAAATGAATAAATAAAGAAGAGTGCCAGACACTCACACTATGTCACATAACTCACAAAATACATCTGAATATACAGTTATGATAATGGCTAGTTAGTTTTCCTTCTGCTGAGTGCCTCAAACAAAACAAAATATTTTTACAAGATTTGAATCCACCAACTTGGCAAACGTTCAGAGACTAGTTTTCTCAGAAAAGCTCGTCGTATCAACCCTGTGAACACGAATGTGTTTCCTGGCAGAACAAGCCTGCGAGTCTGTCGACTTCTTGCACAGGTTTGTTAATATAGCTGGTGTTTGACAGCAGCAATTAAAGCTTTAATCTGAGCTATATTCATCCAAATTAACCAGTGTGACTGAAAGACTAATTAGAATACAAATTCTAATGAGCAAATTATGAAGCTTAAACCCACACAAATATGTTTTAGTAACAAAGTGTGAACAAATTAAGACAAGGCATCCGTACCGCTTTCTAGAAAACCGCATTAAATGCCTGAAACGACCCAGCGGGTGGCTATTTTCTGACATGAGAAGGTTTAACATGAAAAAAAAAAATCTCATTTTATTTCTGTAGCCGTTGGTATAAGCCAACTTGTTTCGATCCCAGTGCTAATTAAGAGCAGGCCGTGGCTCTGAGAAGATTTTCTGAGCACGAACCGGGGCGTCGTGGGAGAGAGAATGGCGTCTTTATATATCAAATATGCATTTCAGCAATTGGTTTTGCTCTGTGAAGAAATCCAAAACCACCCACAGCTCCTTCCAGCTGTACAGTAACTCGGCTTTTAAAACTCTTTTTTAAAGCTGTCATTGCTCAGCGATGAAACCGGCTTTGAGCGTTTCGCCGAGCAGATTAAATTAGACTTGTAAATGTGGGGTTGTGAAGATTTGAGAGCTCTGGATTATATTTATTTTAGAGCAAGACCTCGCTCGTGAAGGCTTATGCTAGAGGACAGGAGTTAGTTCTCTTATGACTTATTTCGAGGGTCTGTTAAAGGAATAATTCAGCTAAAAATGAAAAGTCATTCACTCACCCTCATGTTGTACTCAAAAGGAGGCGTCCTGACTCGTGGCTTATTTTCCCTATACAGTGAAAGTGAATAATTGTCCAAAAATGACAAAAACTAGTCAATGTGACTCATGCACTAAATTCCAAGCCTTCTGAAGTCATACTTTGTATGGAGAGCAGATTTGGAATAAATTAGCTGAAAATCTGAAAAGCCATTTTTGAATTGAATGAGATTTGAAAGCTAAATGCAAACGTTTTTAGATGACTTAAAATGCTTTGCTATTAATTTAGTTTTGAGGTCTTCCACAATCGTTGCATCCAAGGTCAAAAAACACTACTTTTCTCATCAAATACATAGCATCGACTCTTTTCTGACAGTGTCTGAAACGGTTCATTGGAAGATTCAGTCTCTCTAAACCCCTCCTCTCCGAGAGCCTGCCCTGCTCTGACTGGTCAGACGGCTCAGTCTGTTGTGATTGGTCGACCATTTACAGTGCGTGTTGGAAACCAAATGCCCATTATCATACTGAATTTCAGCACTTTATACACAGTGATACAAACAGTAACGATGGAGTCATTGTTCGCGGGCAGCCAATGGCAGGCATTATGCAAATTAGTTACAAAACTAAAAGACTGGAATTACTGACGACTCGTTTCCAATAGACAATAACTCTATTTAGACTTTGAAAAACTGTGTTTGGTAATTAAAATAAAAATAAAATATTAGATGAACAATTTGAATTATACAAAACTGAAACGGAAATTATAAATGTTGCCTTGGAAATGAACTGAAACGAGTTTAAGTCGAAGTACAAATTAAAACTGAAATAAAAACTAAAGCCTTATAGAAATATACAAAAATTACATAAAATTTGAAACTAAATTTAAAATAAACCTAAAATATAAAAGCTAATTAAACAAAATACTATAATATATAAAAAAACGTAATAAAATAACATTCAAAACTCTCTTGATGTGAGCTGATTGAACAATAGCTCGGAGAAATCCCAATGCACCACATCAAATCCCAGACGCTGATGTATTCCTAACATGCCCAGGCAACTTCCACCAGTGATTAAAGATGATTATCGGAAGTCGTTGTTTGACTAATCCGGATTAATGGCACTGAAGGATTAATGCACTTGTGCTTGAACTCATGTGGCCTGTCAGTGGGATTCTGCAAAAGGACATGAACAGTGAAAAAAAGGTTGAGTGAGGTAATGGAGGTCATGGATTTCTGGGATTTATTCTGTAAGATCTCTCCCAGGGTAGCTGAGGTGTAACCAGACCTTCCTAATGTACAGCGATTCTCTGATAAACACACACCACCGGCCCAGAACTGCCATTCATCTTCTCATATAGAGCATCTTAATCCACCATTCAAGTAAAAGCTTTTTGATACAGTCCAAAATAAAAGCTAGATGTCTACAACTCTTCAACTTAAAAAAACAAAACCGCAATGGCTTTCTTAGTGGTAGGTGGTCCAATTTTATACTGTAAACTTTGTAAAATATAAAGTAAACTTTGAAAAAACATGTGCATTTCATCCTGCACATTTCTCACAGTAAATGCACAAAATCCACCACATTTTTTATCCCAAACAAATGGGCAACATCAGCCAGAGATGTTTGAGTATTTGTCTGAGGTGTCAGGTGGAGAAGTTAAATTGCCGTTCCCCCTGAGAGCAGACGCTTCAGCGCACAGCTGTTTCAGCCGCTTTCCTCACAGTCAGGCCTCGGTCTGTCATCAGCATCTAGTTCCACTGGCAAACAGAGGAGGACCGTACCAGCGTGGCATATAGAAACAGCTCCATCTTTTGAACAATAAACATGTGATAACCCAGTATTTAAAGCAGGGTTGTGCCTTTAAAATTGAACTTAAATGCCTTTTAATTCATTGATAAAGTTTTCACTGTCTTCACTGCATAAATGAAATATAGATTAATCCTTATTAAAGCTACAAATGTTATTCAGTCTAGAGCAGTCTCTTTCTTTTGTTCGTCGATTGTCTAATGACAGACATCGCATCAGCGGGTTTATTATTATTATTATTATTTTCTCTCTGTGGGCTCTATCACACACCCGGCGCAATATTTTTTATTTAGCACTGTCCTGAGTCTCTCGTTTGTCCTGATCAGTTAAACGGCTCAATGTTCTTCAGAAAAAAACCCTTTTGCATGTTTGAACCCTTTCCAGCTGTGGATGTATGATTTTGAGATTCTGAGGAGGGTGAAGATGTGGACATTTTTCTTATTTTGTTTAAAGATCATATTTTGTTCATTCAGTACTGCCCTTCGGAAGCAATAGAAGAGACATGTTTTTCAGAAGACAAAATAGACCCTGCACTCTAAAAAATGCTGGGTTAAAAACAACCCAAGTTGGGTTGAAAATGGACTAACCCAGCGATTGGGTTGTTTTAACCCAGTGGTTGGGTTAAATGTTTGCTTAAAACAACCCAGTCGCTGGGTTAAAACAACCCAATCGCTTTTGTTTTTAACCCAGCATTTTTTAGAGTGTGATCTTCAAATCCCTTTTTTTTTAATGCATCGTGTTTCCTTCTGGAGCATCAGTGAATGTTTGAACCTTTTTTAATAGTTGTGTCTGAGTCCCTCAATCGTCCTCAGTGTGAAAAGATGGATCTCAAAATCATGCAGTCACCGCTGGAGAGGGTTCAGATATGCAGAAGATGCTGGCAAACTGAAGAATTTGCAGGATTTTTCTGAAGAACATTGCTCAGGACAAAAAAATAGACTCATGAACAACCATCACAAAGCACACAAACTCTGTGGATCATCCAGGGAACGACACACAGTATTTTTGAATGGGGTCATTTTTATAAATTCAGCAATTATTTTGTCTTGTGAACTATGTCAGCATCTGTTATCTGAAACGGCTGATTCTGGACAGTACTAAATAAAACATATTTTGTTACAATTATTAACATTTCGCAGATTCTGCAAGGTGTACGTAAACTTTTCAGTAATTTGTTATAGACATCACTACAGTTATATATGTATGTATATATATATATGCACCTCTCTGTGGATCCTGTTTTTTTCCTGTCACCGTTAACTAATTCGACGTCTGCTTAAACTGAGAGCCGCTGCCTGAGAGATGCATTTCATGCGATGCTCTCTGTGCTGAATTTGCATTTCTTTGCCTGAGGTCTGAATAGGGAATGTGGCCACCTTTACCATTTTGTTGCCATTAAAAATAAAAGCGACACCAAAGAAAAGGAAAGAGATGAAATTGAAATGAGATTAAGAGCAGAGCAAATGTTCATATGCTGTGGAGCAAACATGCAGTCCTGCAGGACGCTTTTTATTCTCTCATATTCAGTCCTTCCATCTTGTGTTTGTTCGCCTTTGTCTGCTGTGCTTTAAATGTCATCTTGCATTGACCTCATGAATACTGTGTGTGTATCTGCAGGGCAGTGTGTGTGTGTGTGTGTGTGTGTGTGTGTGTGTGGATGCTGTATCTTATTCTAGTCATTCTGAGCAGCTGTGGCGTGTTTACAATCTTGTCCTCAGGTTTTTTTGAAAGAGCATCTTGAAAATCACCTAAAACTGCAGAACAATGGCATTGTACTGAATGTTTCTCAGAAGAGAGATTAATTGCTATTTCATAGCTCATCTGATGCTCACTAATGTTTCTTCAAGTATCAAATTTCTCTAAAAAGCTTTTGAGGAAAAAAGACGCAAATGTGTCAGTTATTAACATCCAGAAATAGTATAGAGCTTGTTGCAGCTTGGATCAAATGTTTGAGCTCATATTGAGACCTGTGCAGATTTTAAAATATTTACACCTAAGTTTAAGATTTATGTATTTGAATTGCATTTAAAATTTCCATCCATTTGGATGACACAGTTTGAACGTAAACTAATAAACTTAATGTGATGCATACATTTCTTAAAATCAGCATAAATTCATACATTATTCAGTTAAAAGTATGAACGTATATGGCTAGCTGTGGAACAAGCAATATTCAATTAGTTCAATATATAAGATTGAAACGAATTGGATTTATTGATGATGAATATACAAACCTGGTTAGTTATTGTGTATTTTAAACACATTCAGTTTATTAGTACTATTACAGAAATCTACAAATATGCATCACATTAAGTTTATTAGTTTGTTTATGTTAAAACTGTGTGATCCAAATGGATGGAAACTGTATATGCGTTTTCAAATACATACATTTTTAATTTAGGCTTAAATATATTTTTAAGTGCATCTTTTACAGTAGAAAGCTCAGAGTGGTAAGGAAATCAAACACTAAGTATTAAACTCGAACTTCAGTATTAAAATGCATGACATGAATGATTCCTCAAATTATGTTTAGCTATTTTTAATATCATCTCATAATGTGGCAGCAGGTATATTAGGCTGCTGTCACTTTAAGACCTGACGCACGGATCCATTACACTGTTACACATGCGTTTTCCTTCTCAACTGTTTACATTCACTGAAAACAGAACTGACGTGACCTGTGTGAATACTTGCCAAGACCAGCCATTATTTAGTGTGTATTTGACTGTTTAAGCGCAATAAGCAGCGAAAAAGAACTCAGTTTAGTGCTGAGAGGCAGCTTTATGTGTGTGCACTTTGGGTGTGAGCACAAAATCTGCAGGAATGAGTAAAATTATGTGCCCTGTAACAGCAACAATATTCATCCGGAGCAAATGAAGCAAGCGAGTGAGGGGAGGCGGGATTGTGTGTCACTCGCTGTATGAGAGACGGGAGAGAGAGAAAGAGACGCTGGTATCGTGTGTCTATTCTGTGGAAAATGAGTACTGGAAGCTTTTCAGATCGATATGTAGCTAAAAATCTATATTTTTGACAACACTACATTGCACTGAATTTATTATGTCAGATGTTTTTTTTAAAGACTACAATTGAAAAACGTATATTATATGTATAAAATTCATACCGCCAAAGTGACTAGTAGTGACTGCGGGTTCAGCGGGTGTTAATCTCAAGTTCTGTGTGTGTGTATATATATATATATATATTCTAACTCAGCAGAGTTAGGAAGCAGAATGACAAAAACATAAAAAAAGATTATATGTATCAGCAGAGCATTTTTTTTCTCCCACGCTCACGTGAGCATCCACTCCAATGCCTGCAAACTCAGAATCAAATGTGAAGTGCCAAAAAAGTCTTTGGTGTGGAATTAAAGGAAGCCACGTTGGAGTTGAACGCTGCCGGTGGCCGCTGGAGCACATCTTAACGGCTCACAGCGCTTTTATTCCACCCACCTCAGTGAAGAGACCTGCCACTGTCAATCATTCTCTTGTAGTCGGCGCTGGCACAAACACACCTCGCTCGCTGACGTGACCTCTGATAAACAGCGTGTCATAGCAGACTAATCCTGCGCCGTGCATTAATGGCTGAGGACGTGAGGGGGTGCAGTTCTGTGGTGGTCCTGTCTACTCGGTTAGTCATTGTGGAGTGATAAGAGGAAATAACTGGCTATCTGAAACCTTCTCTGGGTGGTCCAGGTGTTAAAGAAATTGTCTTTGCATGTCTGGTTGTTTTTTACAGTTAAGGATACATTGCTCATCTCATCTCTGTATTGAGTGGTTAAACAATAAAATAATAATTTACTCATCCTCATGTTGTTCCAAACCAGTATGCTGTGGAACACAAAAGAAGGAATTTAGAATCTTTATTTATTCTACAGATTCTATATATGATTTACAAATTACATTAGGCATACAATCATATTTCAATCACTTTTGTGTGTGTGTGTGTGTGTGTATATATATATATATATATATATATATATATATATATATATATATATATATATATATATATATATATATATATATATATATATATATATATATATATATACATATGTATATGTATATGAACCTTTATTTGAAGACAACCAAAGATCATTTTAAAATGATTGCATATTAATATTTAAATGGCATGTTTTGGGACAGGTCTCAGTATCCGTGGCAGTCAGGATGAAGACCCTCCTGACCCTCAGCTCATGCGTCTGGATAACATGCTGCTGGCAGAAGGCGTGTCTGGACCAGAGAAAGGGGGCGGGGCAGCAGCGGTTGCTGCGGCAACAGCGGCGGTGGGAGTCGGAGCTGACAACTCCATCGAGCACTCGGACTACAGAGCAAAACTCACCCAGATTAGACAGATCTACCACACCGAGCTGGAGAAATACGAGCAGGTCTGCAACATCACGCCAGAATTCAACCTGTACACCAATACAGGAATATACAGAAACATAGATCAGAAACATGAGTAATCAGACATCATATCCCTGCTCGTCACTGGAAACATGACACTACACAGATAAACTACTATCATTCTAGGGAAAAACATAGTTTCTTTTGTCATGCAATGAAAACATTCGCATGACCATACGCATACTATTATATTTTTTTATTATTTTTATGAGCTTTTATTTTTATATTTTCAGTTTGTATTTAATTTTAGTTAAATGTATAGGCATTTTTAAATATATTAATTTATGAATTAATTTTGTTTTTAGTTAAGTTTTTGATGCATTTTAATTTATATTATTAGTTTTATAGTAACACTTTAGAATAAGGTCTCATGAGTTAACATGAACTGAGAAATACATTTTAAAGCATTCATTAACCTTTGTTAATGTTAGTTAATACAAATATTCATATTCATGTTAGTTAACAGTGCATTAACTAATGTTAACAGACATAACTTTGATTTAAACATTTTGACTAACTAAGATGTAGAAATACATGCTGTAGAAATATTGCCCATTATAGTTCACGTTAACTAATGTAGTTAACTACTGTAAAACAAATGAAACCTTATTGTAAGTCTTACCAGTTATTGTTGCATAGGTGTGCAACATGTTTTCTTTGAGTCTTTTTCCCCAAATATGTTTTAAATATATTTATTTATTTTATTATCAGTTTCAGTTAAGTTCTTTATTTCTTTTCATTTATATTTTTATTTGTATTATTAGTTTAATTAATTAATTAATTTTAGTGCTTCAACTCAATGCTTATTTAATATTTAATAATTTATTTTATTTTAGCTTTATTTCAATAAACAATCAGAAATGTTTTAATAGTTTTAGTTAACCACAATAACCCTGAAAACGATTTTGCATTCACTATCAGTTACAAGCAATTTGATTGGTTCACAGGCGTGCAACGAGTTCACAACCCATGTGATGAACCTGTTGAGGGAGCAGTCTCGCACACGACCCATCTCGCCCAAAGAGATCGAGCGCATGGTGAACATCATCCACCGCAAGTTCAGCTCCATCCAGATGCAGCTCAAGCAGAGCACCTGTGAGGCCGTCATGATCCTCAGGTCCCGCTTCCTCGACGCCAGGTCAGAAACTCAGGACATTTGGGAAATGCTTTTATCCAAAACAACTTGCATAGCATTTATTATATGCATTTTTCCAGCACACTGTATGCGTTTGCAATCTATAATACGCCTCATTTACATAAAAAGGTTGTGTAGAAAGGCATGGAAAATGAATAACACATTCTTTGGAGCCCCTAAAGGGACATAGTTAGGGTTGCTGCGGTAGTCGATTACATTACAGTACATCAGATTTCATGTATCACATGAAGAGAGATGACTGATGTTGGAGATTTGGAGAATTTGTGTGCACAACATAGAATTTGAAAGTAAAAAGCGAGTCAGTTTCAAAACCATATTGCTCCCTGATGCCCGTACGTGAGCGTATGAATTTGAAAGTAAAATGCATATGGCCTATATATATATTTATATACATAAACATATATATATATATATATATATATATATATATATATATATATATATACCTTTTACTCACCTAGGATTATTCCCAGGATTATTCCCAGGAATTAGGAACACCTGTTCAATTTCTCATTAATGCAATTATCTAATCAACCAATCACATGGCAGTTGCTTCAGTGCATTTATGGGTGTGGTCCTGGTCAAGACAATCTCCTGAACTCCAAACTGAATGTCAGAATGGGAAAGAAAGGTGATTTAAGCAATTTTGAGCGTGGCATGGTTGTTGGTGCCAGACGGGCCGGTCTGAGTATTTCACAGTCTGCTCAGTTACTGGGATTTTCACGCACAACCATTTCTAGGGTTTACAAAGAATGATGTGAAAAGGGA
This sequence comes from Paracanthobrama guichenoti, assembly GCA_018749465.1. NCBI lineage: Eukaryota > Metazoa > Chordata > Actinopteri > Cypriniformes > Gobionidae > Paracanthobrama > Paracanthobrama guichenoti. The sequence goes on along the minus strand of CM031947.1, from coordinate 2,651,020 downwards.
AAAACATCCAGTATGCGGCAGTCCTGTGGGCAAAAATGCCTTGTTGATGCTAGAGGTCAGAGGAGAATGGGCCGACTGATTCAAGCTGATAGAAGAACAACTTTGACTGAAATAACCACTCGTTACAACCGAGGTATGCAGCAAAGCATTTGTGAAGCCACAACACGCACAACCTTGAGGCGGATGGGCTACAACAGCAGAAGACCCCACCGGGTACCACTCATCTCCACTACAAATAGGAAAAAGAGGCTACAATTTGCACCAGCTCACCAAAATTGGACAGTTGAAGACTGGAAAAATGTTGCCTGGTCTGATGAGTCTCGATTTCTGTTGAGACATTCAGATGGTAGAGTCAGAATTTGGCGTAAACAGAATGAGAACATGGATCCATCATGCCTTGTTACCACTGTGCAGGCTGGTGGTGGTGGTGTAATGGTGTGGGGGATGTTTTCTTGGCACACTTTAGGCCCCTTAGTGCCAATTGGGCATCATTTAAATGCCACGGCCTACCTGAGCATTGTTTCTGACCATGTCCATCCCTTTATGACCACCATGTACCCATTCTCTGATGGCTACTTCCAGCAGGATAATGCACCATGTCACAAAGCTTGAATCATTTCAAATTGGTTTCTTGAACATGACAATGAGTTCACTGTACTAAAATGGCCCCCACAGTCACCTGATCTCAACCCAATAGAGCATCTTTGGGATGTGGTGGAACAGGAGCTTAGTGCCCTGGATGTGCATCCCACAAATCCCCATCAACTGCAAGATGCTATCCTATCAATATGGGCCAACATTTCTAAAGAATGCTTTCAGCACCTTGTTGAATCAATGCCACGTAGAATTAAGGCAGTTCTGAAGGCGAAAGGGGTCAAACACAGTATTAGTATGGTGTTCCTAATAATCCTTTAGGTGAGTGTGTGTGTGTATATATATATATATATATATATATATATATATACACACACACACACACACACACACACACACACACACACACACACACACACACACACATATATATATATATATATATATATATATATATATATATATATATATATATATATAAATAAAACTAAACTTTTATGTTAGATGCAATTAATCAGGATTAATCAATTTGACAGCACTAATTGGAATCATATTTTTTCACATCACTATGTCCCTTTAGGGGCTCCATAGAATACGTCACTTCCTTTACGAACATAGTATCCGGCTTTGGGCACATCAGTGTAGTAGATAATGCTTGGATTGCATGTAGTTCGTGAATAAGCCCCAGGTTTTTGCTCTAAAATACAAAGCACAAAACTGGCTAGTAAATTCAAACATAATTTTGTCTCAGAGAAACTGTCCTACTAATAATGCCATGTAACTTACTTTGGATAATAAAGCATTTGCTTAATAAAGAGAAATGATTATTGGTGGTGTGCTGTGTTTTTGCACATGTAGGTGTTTTTGCTAGTGTGGGTTTGTTTCTCAGTGTACTCGATGTGCTGAAAGCGTGGCATGTGAGAATGAGTGGGTGATGTGGTAATATTTTAAGGTCTTGTGAATCCTCTGGAGAACTGAGCTTAAACTGCCAGAAGATTAAGTTGGGTGGGCACAGGAAATTTGCCAATTAGTTCCGGTTGGCTTACAAGGGCACGAGTTACTTAAAGCTAAGAGTAAATTATGCATAAATCTGCTCATCAGAGAATTATTCAAATGATTCATTTGAATTATTCGAATGAATGCAAATGAAGCAGACAGCGATTGGTGGGCTCAGTCATGACATCATAAAGAGACAGAGACTGGCTGCTAAGGGCAGATTTAATCTAGCACCATTATTTTTATTTAACCTATAAAGCCTATTGTATCACATTTCATATGCAAATTGCTAAGGCAAGATCAAAACTTTGTGAAAAGCCTGTTCAGTATCAGTATCAATATGATCACCAGGATTTTGAGGAACGTTTATTTGTTCATCTTTCAATCGTCATTGCATTGCATTATATGTTTTAAAATACTATGCTTCGATAATAAAACTAAGCATTTAAAACATATAAAACATTTAAAACATCTTCTAAAACATATTGTTGTCAGATATAGAGTGATGACTGATATTTATTTGCATTTTATGTAAGTAAAATGTGTAATAAAGTGTAATAAAGATCTCATTGATTTACTTTCCAAGCATTGCATCTTACTTTTTGGCCATTTAAATATCAGCAACTGCTCTAAATTAAACATGTTTGGGATGTTTTTTGCTCCTCAAGTATGTAATCCACGTTCTCACTATATCATATGAGCCATAAAATTATGTGTCAAATATGATACTCAACAAAAAAACACGGAAGCTCTTTATTTTACAGTCATACAGGATTTTTTTATAGTATTTTACAGTACATACTATTATAGTAATTACAATAACTGGGTAATAACTAGGTACTAACCTGAACCTACTCCTAAACCTAACCTTAACCCATGTAGTCACCTTATATTACCCAGTACGTTCTTAGGTAAGTACACTGCAAGTACACATACTGTACAATAAAGTGCAACAAAAAATACATATGCAACTTTTTTTCTTTAGATTTTCCATTTAAAAAAAATAGATTATTTCATATGTCAGGCTTTACAGGGTTGAGCAAATCCATTGTTTTGGGCCACATCAGGGTCCTAATAAAATAACCTACATTCAATAATACATACTTCATGCATTGCGGTGCCGTTACAGCATCTACCAGCAGGGGGTCATTAGACCATGCTAACCAGCTAAACAATGAAAATGATTATTTATGAGATTCTGTGGTGTTGCTAGTGAAAATCACACTTTAATAACCTTTAGTATGTAAAGATATTGAAATGGTTCAGGATCTAACAATACCAATGATTTCTTTTTTTCTGTTTTATACTTCTCCAGGAGGAAAAGGCGCAACTTTAGCAAGCAGGCGACAGAGATTTTGAACGAGTATTTCTACTCTCACCTCAGTAACCCGTATCCCAGCGAGGAGGCCAAAGAGGAGCTGGCGAAGAAGTGTGCCATCACAGTGTCACAGGTGAGTGTTGAAGTCACCAGTAGTTCAGTTCTCGGACGATACTGCGCACACGAGCCTTGAGCTGTGAAACAAGAGGAGATTTTATTCGTAATCTGAGCAAAATCACTAACAAATTTGTTAGAGGTGGTCTGTGACACTGTGAAGGTGCAGAGAATTTGGCTCAGAATACAAGTGAAGAAGCACAGCATCTCGAAATGAGCGTGAAGTGATTTAGAGCGCAACACACGGTTTTCTGCAGCACGGATCCTGGAAGTATTTTTCCCATTGCTTTTTTTATTATAAAAACTTCTGAAAATGTTGTAAATGTACTGTTGTGAGTTACTAAAACCATAAAGAATTGCAAATGATTTGGTCCCAGTTTATATTAGGTGTCTTTACCTACTAGTCAAGTAAGCTTTATTTAAATTTTGCATCATTTCAAGGAAGCTTTACAGTGATAGTAAAGATAGAAAATAATGCAACAGAATTTGTTTCGGCTGGACAGCCGCTCTGGAGAAAACAGTGATGTCATCGTCCAGCTCAGTTCAATTCTCATACGATGCGGGCAGATCAGTCATATAGTTGAATATTTAGTGTCCCCAACTAAGCAAGCCAGAGGCGATGGTGGCAAGGAACCAAAACTCACTCAGGTGACAGAATGGAGAAAAACACTCTGGAGAAACCAGGCTCAGTCAGGGGGGCAGTTCTCCTCTGGCCAATGACCGAACAGTGTATGATTATGATTCAGGCAACATTTCAGGTCAGAAATCACATTGGATCGGAACATTCAGAATATTTGTCCAGTTCGATCAGGTTGAAGATCGGAGTCGATGAGGCCTTCACAGGACAGAGTCTAGGTGACACGGTCTCTGCTGACACTTCAGGGCTGCGTTGTGATCGTGTCTATGTGCAGGTCCACCATCTGATCCGGATACGGCTGACTACGGTAACCTCTGGATAAACAGAGAGACTAATATTGGCGTAGATTACAGTATTCTAATGATGTAATGAGTACATCAGGTGTTATAGGAAGTGTTCCCGGTTCCAGTTGGCCTAATTTAGACAGCCTAACAATCCTTTAACGGATATGAATCATAGAAATGTGATAGTCATATGCCAGGTTAAAGAGATGTGTTTTTAGTCTAGATTTAAACTGACAGAGTGTGTCTGCTTCCCGAACAATGCTAGGAAGACTGTTCCAGAGTTAAGATGCTAAATAGGAAAGGGATCGACCGCCTGCAGTTGATTTTGATATTCTAGGGATTATCAACTGGCCAGAGTTTTGAGACCGCAATAGACGTAATGGAGTAACATGCGTTAAGAGTTCGCTCAAGTACTGGGGAGCTAAACCATTTAGTGCTTTGTAAGTAATGAGCAAGATTTTAAAATGTATGCGATGTTTAATAGGGAGCCAGTGCAGTGTTGACAGAACCGGGCTAATATGGTCATACTTCCTGGTTCTATTAAGAACTCGAGCTGCTGCATTTTGGACCAGCTGGAGTTTGTTTATTAGGCATGCAGGGCAACCACCCAGTAGAGCATTACAATAATCTAACCTTGAGGTCATGAACGCATTAACTAACTGTTCAGCATTTGTCATTGAGAGCATATGTCGTCATTTAGAAATGCTAGAAATGTGGCTTTCAAATGAAAGATTGGTATCAAAGAGCACCCCCAGGTTCCTAATTGACAACGAAAGAGGTCAAGTGGCTCTCAGAAAATTCCCAGCTTACAAGTTGTATTTACGAGTTGAAGTCTCGTGATTGCGGTAGCTACGACATGGTGTGAACGCACCTTTACATCAAATGTTAGTATATACTAGTAGTTAAAGACACTTAATATAAGGTGGGACCAACAATTTAATCAATTCAATTGGTGGTTGTGTCTTATCAGAAAACACAACTACTGACTTTTATGCTCCAATGCTCCAATTTCCCATATTAACGTTAAGTAGGTAGCTAGTTAGTCTCAGCCTCAGCAAGCAAGTAAACTATATAGATATCTGTGCAGAATTATATATTCCACTCTGTTTACTCTAATCAGTAATCAGTACTCTTGGACACATAGAAATCCAAATCATGAAGTCTACCTGCACACATTTTTTTTTTTTTAGATAGGTCCACCCCAAATGACACATAAATTAACTGAACTGTAGTTGCATGAAACTGGTAGACCGTGTTATTTTTGTATTATTTATATACTTTTATAGTTTCCATTTATGGAAGCTTGTTTCCGCCTCACGGAATAAAACAATTAATTTAAAAGATAATTGCATGTGCAAAATACGCATGCAAAATAAATAAGAACTGAACTAAAATAATAATACTGATTCAAAATATTAATGGATATGGATGCTTGTTTCTGCTACTGAATAAAAAATAAAAAAGGTAATTGCAACTTTTATCTCGCAATTCTGACTTTATAACATACAATTGTGAGTTTATATCATGCAAATGAAAAAAAGAAGCCAGAATTGCGAGATAAAAAGTTGCAATTACCTTTTTATTTGTTATTCAGTAGCAGAAACAAGCATCCATATCCATTAATATTTTGAATTAGTATTAATATTTTTAATTTTAGTTAAATTCTTATTTATTTTGCATGTGTATTTTCAGTAGTTTTTGTTTTTAATTTAAAAAAATAGTTTTAATTTATTTTTATTTCAGTTTTAGTTTATTTCAGTTAGTAATTTTAGTACTCCAACATTTAATTTTAATTTAGTTGAAATTTTTATAGAATATTTATAAGAAATGTTTATTAATAGTTATTACGTCAGGATTGCAGGTAATGTAGTTCTTACAGTAAAGGAGATTCTGCAATTAGAAACAATATTGTTAAGTAGACATCACACTGACACAGAAGCAATGACTTTTTTTTTTTTGTTCAAATGGTAAATAAAGATTATTAGGGTATGTTTTACATTAAATCAATGTGTTACTTGCAATTTCTTTGTAATTATATCTGAAATTTACTAGCAATTTCTGAGTGAGTGAAAACTGTTTCTAATTAAATCCTACACTAGTTTCTGTTCACCCTCAGTTTAAAACATGATCACTCTGAATGGCATTCGTACTTCCAGAGGCCGACTGTTGCGCTCAACTGAACTAGGCACACATTATGATGAACGTCTATCCTTTATTCAGCCTGTTTAATGGGAGCGGGTGTTGTTTGTGTAACGGATGTACAGGAGTCGTTACTGTAAAAAAAGCCCCTTCTTTTTGTGCCCTTAGGGGAAGGGAAGCACCATCACTGTGTCACAGGTATGTCACTAAAGCATCCGTCCGTCCGCTGTGTTGTCTGTCGATGTTGGTTGCAGTGGCAGCCGTGTCTCTGTGTGCTGAAACAAACGGTGCATCAAACAGTCACTCATCCAGTGCAGCAGCTGCGCTCATTCTTTACAGACCGCACTGGAAATGCTAGTGTTCGTGCGGCATAAGACAAAAGACA
>CM031947.1:2532053-2639553 GCA_018749465.1 Paracanthobrama guichenoti | reverse complement strand
CATACGTCACGCCATCGGTCAGTCGTTGGGTTACAGCGATGGTCTGCGTGGAAACCCACTTTACAGCCCTCATGGCATGAACGTAAGCGTGTTATCTGAAAGCAAAACATTGAAGCCAGAAATATATTCTGTGCAAGTATGCAAATGCAGATGCTTGGACATTTTTAACTAAACAAACCAAAGTCAAACAGACTTAAATCTGCACCTCTAGTGTAAAAGTGCTTTAGGGACTGAATATCCCTGACACACATATGCAGTACACACACACACACACACACACACACACACACACACACACACACACCGTCTCATGTGGTGGGGAAGGAATAATCTCTTCACAGCAGGTCTCCTGGAGTCATTCAGAAAGACGTTGTATGATCAAACCGTCGCTCCATGAGCCGACAAAGACGACAGGCGAGATTAAGACTGGGAGAGGTGATGCTGCTTCTGTGAAAAGGCAAAGATAAACGTATGGATTCATATTAATATCCGCACACACACACAGGGCTGTTTGCTGGGATAGAAAGCAAATGCGTTCCATTTCCATTTTCCAAAATGCATCTAATAACACAACGACATGCACGGCTCTTGGCAGTATATATCTGCCTTCTTATTGAACCACACGCTCTCTCTCTCTCTCTCTCTCTCTCTCTGAGAGCATTTGCAGTCCATTTCCTTATCACTATAATAAAATATGAAACTGGAATTGCCTGCAGCTTTGTACAGATGTGAATAGCATCTTCCCAGATGAGGTTTGATAAGACACGCTTTATAATGGAGTCACAGCGTTAAAGGTTCATTTATCTGTTGAGGCAGCCACGTCGAGGAAAAAAGCCTAATACTAACGCGAGAGGAAAATAATCATCCATAACCATATCACAAAGAGAAGTTAAGGGCGGGACGAATAGCTTGAGATGTCATAGACGCAGTTCTTAACATTTACACAACCTTCACATTACAAAAACAACGATTTCCAAATTGTTTTTTTAAGTCTTGTTTTACAGTTAAAATATCTAAAATCCTTGAAATTAGAGAGATTTATATAGTACTGCATAGGATATTTTCGAACGGTTAATACAAGGCTTGTTAATACCAACGTATTTTGTCTGACAGATTTTGGCAGATGTTTTTAGTCTAAACAAGTAGTGGAATGACTGGAAAATCTGCCAGTGTAAATAACAACAATAATAAAAGAATAGGACTTTTGCAATGTAGAAATCTAGCTAGTGTTGTACAGTTGACTCTTTCCAGTCTAGATAGTTATAACAAATGTTGAGTTAGACTAACTAAAGGTAACAAAAAAATAACACATTGACCTGAATGTTTATACATAGCTTAAGAATGAAATCAATCAGTTAATTAAATGAATCAGTATGTCTTTTTCGCACACATACAAACAAACGCTGTTGGGGAAAGCTACTTTTAAAAGTAAATCCATTACAATATTGCAATATCCCTTTAAAAGCGGAAAGACTGAACACTTCTCCAGAGAGAATCCTTTTATTTTTAATATTTAAAAATGTGTGTGCGCTGCTGCGTGTCCCTATGTGTGTAATAAGCAGAGTGCACGTGCGTATAGGCTCATATTACTAACACACCCTTTAAATAACGCAAAAAATACTGGGCTATTGACTTTAGAGCAGGTTTTTGTTGGTCAATGGCGCAGTTGTTTTCAGTTCCTCAAAATAGCAACACGCCAGCATGCTCACAGCGTTCGGCTGGTCTTGTGGCTGTCAGAGCAGAAACGAAAGCTGTTTCTCCTCTGTATGTTTCTCTGTGTGTCATCTCCGGGCGCGTTCATATGTAAATTACGTGAGCTTATTTCGTCCATTAAATCGAAAGATCTAAAAAAAAAAACTAAAAAAAACATACATTTACCCGCCCATAGACCCTCCCCTCGAAGAAATCAGGACAGAAGTGTTTGAAAGTGGACAAAAGAGACACCAGGAGTAAACGGGAATGTGTCTCCCTCGTCTACGTGTGATCCGATCGACCAGAACGCATCTTAATACCAGGAGTAAACAGGACCTAAGTGTCCAAAAAACCATTTGAATAGACCAGCCATGGTTTAAGCTGGGTTTTGTTTCACCATAGCAAATGGATACAAACAGAGCGCTTTATCTGATCTTACTCTCAAAAATCAATAGCAGCTAATGTTTCCACTCCGACTTTAATTACACCTCTCAAATGGTCTTTTCTGTGTCTCTTTCTAGGGTAACAGTGGCTGGCATGATGCTGTCACTCCATCTTCTGTGACGTCTCCTATAGAGGGAGCAAACAGCGTTCACTCGGATACCTCCAACTGACCAGTCTGAGGTCCCTTAACTAGCCCGCAGGACAACCTACACAACTCAACAAAATCTTCAGCGAGAACTCAGAGAACGTGAAACCGCTCTGGTACTTCAGTACCTTACTTTGACCAAAAGAACACCACATTGCAAAAATGAACCGAGAGGATTGATGTAACCAGCTTCCTTTCCAAAACTGCTGATGCCTCAGTAAACATGGCTAACATGTCCGATTGTGGAAACAAGGGATCTTTTTGTCATTGAATAGGTTTAAAAATAGATCATGATTTAAATTGACTTGTATCACTGTCTTCTTGCACAGTACAGTATGTTCATTCCGAAGTGTGATTTTTCTCTTACAGATCACCAACATGAAGAAATTGATTTTTTTAAACTGTATTTTTAAAGATTTAACTTCAGCATTAATGTTATTCATCATGACATCTTGGTTTTACCTAGATTTGAACAAATTATGACATCAAAACTACAGTCATGCATATATTCAGCTGTTCATATTCAGGTACAATGTACCTAGATCGCTGGGGGTTCCAGAAGTAAAATACCATTGATAATGTCCATAAAGAAGACGTATACTGTATGAAGTGACTGTATATGTTTCTGTAAAGCTTAGTTTCTTTCAGGTCGAGATTGGTTCACAATGTTTGGAAATGTCTATGGAGCAAATGCATGGACAGTTTACTTCTGCAATCTTCTGATCAGCTCTGTTATCATATTTGCATCTGAAACATTTCTCAAATTAGAACATTTCTCTTGCACTCTTAAAAATAAAGCTTCCAAAAGGGGGGTTTTCACAGTGATGCCAGATAGAAGAACCATTTTTGGTTCCACAAAGAACCTTTCAGTCAACAGTTCTTAAAAAGAACCTTTTTTTTTATTATTAGAGTGAAGAACATTTTAAAATTCTAAAAAATTCCAGGTTCCATGGATGTTAAAGATTCTTCATGGAGCCATCAATGCCAATAAAGAGCCTTTATTTTTAAGAGTGTAGCACTGCTGTTGACAGAGAGATCATGCAAACCAGATTTGTATTTGATAAAGCAACACATAATCAAATGATCAGCACACATACTGTCTCTGTACATAAAACAAAGCATTTTTGAATGTTTTTCTTTTCTTACTCCATACATTTATGCTCTTGTATGACAGAATACACGGATTCTTTTTGAGTTTGCTTTACTTTTTTATTTATCAATTCTTTGGGTAGTTTATAATTTGCAATGCCTTTTAAAGAGGTTGTAATATTTAAACAAAAAAATTGTTCTAATGTATTAACAGAATTTACACTGAGCAACTCTCTATGAAGAATAATTCATGTAATATTATTAGTTTTTGATAAAGGAAATACTTGTATTTCTGGCCAAAAGGTGTTTCAATAAACATTTTGAATTGAGATTTTTGTAAACTCATCATGCACAACATTTTTTTTAGTGTTTTTCCCATTCCTGTGACACTGAAGACTGGAGTAATGATGCTGAAAATTCAGCTTTGATCACAGGAATGCATTACATTTTACTATATATTACAATAGAAAACGTTTATTTTAAATTTCAATTACATTTTACAATATTACTCTTTTACTGTATTTTTGATCAAAGAAATGCATCCTTGGGTGAGCAGAGACTAGAACATTTTTTTACAGAAATTCGAACCAACCCCAAACTTTTGAACGTTGGTGTCCTTTCGCATGAAATCCGTTTCAAGCTACATTCATATGCGGTTTGAAATACTATTCAAATCTAATTTCTGGAAATCCATTTTAAAGTATGTGAATTGGGACGCAGGCCTGGTCAATGCAAGCAGAGGATGTGAATGAACAAGACTGTAAACTTAGCTAGATTTGTACATGTTCTGAACAAAATATGAGTGGTACTTTCTGTGAAAAACTGGCAGAATGTGTGGGCAGTTGCCAGGGCGTTGCTATGTGGTTGCTAAGTGTTTTAGGTTTTTTTTCTAGGTTGCACGTGTGCTGATAGATATGGCTAGAAGTCTCCAGGTGTTGTACCATATGGTATAAATTTTGTGGGCGAAATGTCCTTGTAAACAATCGGGGGTTAACACTTGAGCTTGTGATGAACGGCCATTACATACGTTTGATCGCTGTAGCGCCACCATCAGGCCGATTGGTGCGAGCCTTGGTGAGATTGTAGACAGGGGTGGGTACTACCATCCCTCAGAGTTTCAAATCTCTACGATTTACGGTTTGGTCTGCGATCACTTTTAGGGGATAATGCTGATCCTTGGGAATTCTAACAATTACAATAGGGTTTCAGCACTACGCACTTGAACCCCTAGAAAGTACACTTTAAATACCCAGATGATGCACTTAATTAACCGAAAAACAAAGTGTGGGATGTTGGACACGTCATGCACTCGGCTGTGGCAGCTTTGGGGGAAGGGCATCAGACTCCGATGTTGAATGACAAAATAACCTTGTAAAATGTATACACTACGGTTGAGTACATACTGCATAAGTGTATAGTGCGCCTTTTTGGGACTTAACACTGATAAACATTTTCTGCTTGATTTCCTAAAAAATATGATGATGTTTTTTTTTGCATAATTTTATTAGGTAGATCAAACAAGACTAGTCTTTGTACAAACGACTTAATTTTTCTCTGTTGAAAGAAAATTTGCATGCAAACTTAATTTTAGCATTTCTCTATTTTTTTTTTGTGTGTGTGTGTGTGTGTGTGTGTGTGTGTGTGTGTGTAATTGAAGTTTCCTTTGCAAAACTTTTTTACTCAAACAATATACCACTGAATTAAACCATGCTTTTAAAGTGTATGATTTACTTAGAACATTTTAATAAATAACACAATAGATATTGTGTAGATACCATAGAATATACATAACAGAAGTAACGCAGCACGTGAACACGGAGATCTTAATACTTGGTACAGAATGACGGTCACATGCGATGGACTGTTTTTGAGTATGAATTTGTTATTTTAAGTAGAAAATTAACTCTCAATGTCACAAAATGGCAAGTTACTAAACCTAACAAAAACAATGATAAAACAGCAGCTGGAAAATAGCAACAACAAAAAAATCGACCTTATTAATTATTCATGCCGCAGTGCATGATGGGAACACCAGTATCAGAAAGTTGAGTAGGTTTTACTTAATTTTATTTTAACTTTTTAATGTTGTAATTACATGCGTTTCGTGAACTTTTTTCTTCTTTTTTGTGCATTTTATCATCTGCCAGACAAAAGTAAAAATAGGGTAACACTTTATTTTAAGGTGACGTAGTTACACATTACTACATGTACTTACTATAGTAATAACAGTACATTATGCATAATTAAAAGTAACTAACCCTAAACCAAACCCTAACTGTAACTCTATGCATGTTCATTACTCAGTCATTTATTTGAGTAAGTATAATGTATCTATGCAACCTTTAAAGAAAGGGTTACGCTTAGGGTTTGGGTCAGGGTTAGTGGAAAGTAATTAACATATAATAAGAACATGTAACATGTAACAATGACACGGTAAAATAAAGTGTTACCCAAAGTTTATTGGGTTTGTGCAAATCTCTAATGGAAAGTATAAGCAATAGGAATTCAACAAATGTGTCAAAACCAATAAAACTGCCCTAAGCAATAATAGTGATGTTTGCAAAACCTCTACAAATGAAGCGCAAAGTGATAAAGAAAGACTGGAAAGCTTGTGTTGAGTTGAGCTGTTTGATGAGTTAACATCTCTATATAAACCACACACACACACACACACACACACACACACACACAGACGGCATCGTCAGCTTTGGCAAACTGAGCTTCATTAATAATTCCACCTGAGTGGCAATAAATCTGTGGTGGTTCTCGATGAAGCGGCAACACACCCTCATAAATCAGTGAGATTACAGGACGATATTTCACGATCTCACGTCTATTTCTGTCAGTCGAACTAATAGCCTCTGCCGATCCCTCACAGTGATAGCTCATGAATCCGAGATTTGTTTTCAAAATGTCAACGGTGCAATATGCAATCTCACTGACAGCGGCAAAATGCCCTTTAATTATTTATTTACCCTCCGCTGTCAGTTAAAGGGCTGAGGGCTGCAGACGAGAGGTCAGGCAGAAATGCGAGCATGCGTCCGCTGCATTAATGAGAAGTTTCTATGAAAAATTCCCAACCGCTCGCGGCTTATCAAGATCAAAATAGCAGAGAAGGCTGGAATTGCCCATTGATGAAACGTCTACAGCATATGATTCGTTGTGCAGCCTAATTGCAATTCACTTGCCTATTTAGGGTGAAAGATTTGTTTCTCTGTGATGTAAAGTTGTTGCCCTCCCACAATTATGTGTGTCAGTTTTGACAAGCAGCAAAATAACCTTTTGCTGGTAGAGGACTACATTTGATCTACAATTACTAAACCACAGCTTGCAAAGTCAACCGTCATAACAAAATTGACTCTTTCTCAGCACTGCACATTATTCTGAAGAAAATATTCTGCCTTCCTAACATTTAATCAAAAAGTCATAACTTATACTCGATCACATGATCCGCTCTGTGCTGTCGTGTCTCTGGACCGACTCGATCACATGATCCGCTCTGCGCCGTCGTGTCTCTGGACCGACTCGATCACATGATCCACTCTGCGCCGTCGTGTCTCTGGACCGACTCGATCACATGATCCGCTCTGTGCCGTCGTGTCTCTGAACCGACTCGATCACTTGATCCGCTCTGCGCTGTCGTGTCTCTGAAACGACTCGATCACATGATCCGCTCTGCGCTGTCGTGTCTCTGGACCGACTCGATCACATGATCCGCTCTGTGCTGTCGTGTCTCTGGACTGACTCGATCACATGATCCGCTCCGCGCTGTCGTGTCTCTGGACCGACTCGATCACATGATCGGCTCTGTGCTGTCGTGTCTCTGGACTCGATCACATGATCCGCTCTGTGCTGTTGTGTCTCTGGACTGACTCGATCACATGATCTGCTCCGCGCTGTCGCGTCTCTGGACCGACTCGATCACATGATCCGCTCTGCTCTGTCGTGTCTCTGCACCGACTCGATCACATGATCCGCTCTGCTCTGTCGTGTCTCTGCACCGACTCGATCACATGATCCGCTCTGCTCTGTCGTGTCTCTGGACTGACTCGATCACATGATCGGCTCTGTGCTGTCGTGTCTCTGCACCGACTCGATCACATGATCCGCTCTGTGCTGTTGCATCTCTGGACTCGATCACATGATCCGCTCTGCTCTGTCGTGTCTCTGGACTGACTTGGTCACTTTGTTTTGGAGCGCACTAGCTTATAAATAACAGTAAGGCTAACATATTCTTACTAAAAGCTAAAAAACGTAAATTTTGATCCGCTCTGTGCTGTCGTGTCTCTGGACCGACTCGATCACATGATCCGCTCTGCGCTGTCGTGTCTCTGGACCGACTCGATCACATGATCCGCTCTGTGCTGTCGTGTCTCTGTACCGACTCGATCACATGATCCGCTCTGCGCCGTCGTGTCTCTGCACCGACTCGATCACATGATCCGCTCTGCGCCGTCGTGTCTCTGGACCGACTCGATCACTTGATCCGCTCTGTGCTGTCGTGTCTCTGAACCGACTCGATCACATGATCCGCTCTGCGCTGTCGTGTCTCTGCAGCGACTCGATCACATGACCCGCTCCTGTCGTGTCTCTGGGCCGACTCGATCACATGATCCGCTCTGTGCTGTCGTGTCTCTGGACCGACTCGATCACATGATCCGCTCTGTGCTGCTGTCGTGTTCTGATCACATGATCCGCTCTGCTGTCGTGTCTCTGGACCGACTCGATCACATGATCCGCTCTGTGCTGTCGTGTCTATGGACCGACTCGATCACATGATCCGCTCTGTGCTGTCGTGTCTCTGCACCGACTCGATCACATGATCCGCTCTGTGCTGTCATGTCTCTGGACTGACTCGATCACATGATCCGCTCCGCGCTGTCGTGTCTCTGGACCGACTCGATCACATGATCCGCTCTGTGCTGTCGTGTCTCTGCACCGACTCGATCACATGATCCGCTCTGCTCTGTCGTGTCTCTGGACCGACTCGATCACATGATCGGCTCTGTGCTGTCGTGTCTCTGCACCGACTCGATCACATGATCGGCTCTGTGCTGTCGTGTCTCTGGACTGACTTGGTCACTTTGTTTTGGAGCGCACTAGCTTATAAATAACAGTAAGGCTAACATATTCTTACTAAAAGCTAAAAAACGTAAATTTTGATTTCATGTGAACTTTAATGTAAGACTTTAAATTATATTATTTAGCACACAATCTCTGCCAGCACAAAAAAGAAAAAAGAAAATAGAAATAAACTGATACTCTAAAACACTGAAAACTAAAACTAACAGTCATTGAGGGAAAACTAACAAAAGCTAAAATCAAAAGAAACTTGAGCTGCCTTATACCACAGTAAATTGAGTTTAACTAAAAGAAAAAAACAAACAACAATGTTTTTCCCATTGCAAAGTTAATGCATTTCAGGTTAAAGTTAAAGCATTTTCAAGGTAATGTGTCTCGTTTTAGGTTTTATATATTTACTGGACAATAAGACAAAAATAATAAAAGACAAAATTATTTGTTTGCAATGTAGCATTGCTACTTGCTACTTTTAGATACTCAGTCACCAACACTACTAGACATGTCACTAATGGTCTGATCACTTTCTGTAGAGTCAAACAAACTATATTATTAGCATATTATCTGACCACCCCTGTGGCTACTGAAAGTCTCTGTGGAATAGAGATGCCACACACACTCACACACACACTCCAGCCTGAGGACAGACTCTGAGAGTAGCTGCTCATTAGTGCTCACCATGCTGCTTGTGACACCATTAAAAGTAAACAAAAACCAGGCATTTTTCACTCTAGCTGGGAGCTATACGAATCAGCATTGTACATTAAGGAAATTAAGGTAAAAGATGTCTGAGGTTAAAGGCACCAAAAGGCTTTATAGCATTTAGATGCATGCAACTTTTATATAATGGTGTTCACGATTGGACTTTGTCAGGTGGACGAGAAAATAAAGTCTGGATTGTAAGGGAAAGCACGAGGTGAAACCCAACTCAAGCAGCTCTGCAGCCAGCAGGCATCATAAAGGCTATGCAAATCACACCGCCTGTCTGCCTCGTTAATATTAAACATGGCTTATTAGACAGAGCAAAAGCCTGACCCCTGGAGCGGCTCACCACACCTCCTGAATAATTAATGCCGTCTGATTATGTTAATCTGGAGCGTTCCAGGAGAGGAGTGCATGGGGATTTGCTTGGGGTGTGGGATGACTCGTGCCATGGGCTTTTCTTTTTATCTCCTGTCAACTCAATCTGCGTAATGCCGCTACACGCTTCATTTTTTATTTATTTTTTTGATCCTAAAGAAAAGGTCCTATATTCAAAATACTAATTTTTATTGCCATTTGCAACAGAATTGTTGTTGTACTTTTTCTCTTCTGCTCACCAAGGCTGCATTTATTTGTTAAAAAATACTGTAAAAACAGTAATATTGTGAAATATTACAATTTAAATTAATATATTTAAAATGTAATTTATTCCTGTGATCAAATCTGATTTTCCAGCATCATTACTCCAGTCTTCAGTGTCACATGATCCTTCAGAAATCATTCTGATATGAGGATTTGCTGCTCAATTATTAATATTGGTTCTTATTATTATCATCAATGTTTTTGCTGCATAATATATATGTGTATATATATATATATATATATATATATATATATATATATATATATATATATATATATATATATATATATATATATATATATATATGTATATATATATCTTTACTGTCTCTTTTGATCAATTTAATGCATCCTTGCTGAATAAAAGTATTAATTTATTTTTTAAATCTTATACAAATCCTCATATCAGAATGATTTCTGAAGGGTCATGTGACACTGAAGCCTGGAGTAATGATGCCGAAAATTCAGCTTTGATCACAGGAATAAATTACATTTTAACATATATATTACAATAGAAAATTTTTTTTTTAAATTGTAATAATATTTTACTTACTGTACTTTTGATCAAATGCAGTCTTGGTGAGCTTTAGAGACTTAATTATTCTAAAGTGTATAATACCAATAATGGGTTACTGTAAATAAGAACCGATCACAACATGCACCTGAAATGTTTAGATGTCTTGTGTGCGGGTCATTTTTTCACACTGCAGATCTTAGTCACGTCTACACACAATGGCAAAGGGCATTTGATTAGCGCTTTAGACTGACCTCCTCTTGACCCCTCATTTCTGCTGGATCGTCCATTCCTGCTGCTTTCCTCTGGGGATGAAGAGCAGCAATGAATGACCAACAGATCCCATGGAAGAAGATCCAATCAGTCACCGCTGAACAGAACCGCCCTGTGAAACTCATCAGGGATAAAGATGGCCAGTGGGTCTCGCTCTTCCCAGAGAAAAACGGCCCCAGAAATGATACGATCAGCATCTGTCGGTAAGGCTGCGCTCAAGGCCATTTTTTAGCTTCAATATCCTGAAGGAGAAGATGAAGATTATTGCCAAAATAATGACTTTGTGAGGCTGGAAAAAAAAGATTTATATGATATATATATACAGACAAAAGATGAGATTTAGTTTCAGGAATAGCTCGAAATTTATTCTTAGCCATTTTTACCATCCTGGCAAAAACTATAGCTTATACAAGGATGAATTTACAGCTGGTTTGGTGCTGATTAATAAATAATCATGCTGTTTAAAAACAAGTGAAGAGGCTTGACCAAGGATGCCATGCTTAGTTAAAGTCCCCATGAAATCCAAATTTAAGTTTTTGTGGATTTTAGTATGTTAGCCTTACTGTTATCTATAAGCTAGTGTGCTCCAAAACAATGATAAAATTCACATTTAGAAGATATACGCATTCAAAACTTACAGTCACACAGACGTGAAAAAATAAAGTCATTATTTTTGTTTGTTTTTTGCGCACAAAAAGTATTCTCATCGCTTCATAACATTAAGGTTGAACCACTGGAGTCACATGGACTACTTTAACGATGTCTTCACTACCTTTCTGGGCCTTGAAAGTGTTCATTAAATGGCTGTCTATGGAGGGGTCAGAGAGCTCTCGGATTTCATCAAAAATATCTTCATTTGTGTTCTGAAAATGAACGAAGGTCTTATGGGTTTGGAACCACATGGCGGTGACGAATTAATGACGGAAATTTCATCTTTGGGTGAACTAACCCTTTAAAGGAATTGCTCACCCATTCATTAAAATACACAAAAGATATCGATTTTGCAGAATGTCCAAAATTCACACCATTAGGCTGCAAAAAAAGTAGTCCATATGACTTTTCCTAGCAAGAAAAAAACTCAAAAAGAACCAAATTAGAATTACAAAATATTTCTATTTCAAATAAATGTTGAATCTTTCTCTTCATCAAAGAATACTAAAAAAATGTATCATGGTTTCCACAAAAATATGAAGCAGCACAACTGTTTTAAACACTGATAATAATAACAATAATAATAAGAAAGGTTTCTTGAGCAGCAAATCAACTCATTAGAATGATTTCTGAAGGATCTCGTGACACTAATAAACATTTAAAAAATCGTACTTTTGAGCGGTATTGTAGTGGTTTTGTACTAAGTGGCAGCTAATTAGTGCAGTATTAGCATTCATGTGTGTTCTGAGAAATTTAAAGGCCTTCTAGGGACAAGTCGGTCATAAACACTGATTCATTTCAGCTGGGACAGTGTTCATCGTTTGCTTGTAATTGATTTTTTTCTATGATGTTATTACTGGCAGACTGTAGCACCTGCGAGTGCTGCTAATGTGCCATCTTCCCTTCAGATGCTACTTCACCAATCACTGTTGCCAGCGTAACCGTTTCATAAAATTTCACGGCTCGCCATCTGCTCTGCCCAGACGGCAGCTTCCCGTGCCTCATCAGCCGTTGAAACGAGCATTAGCACGGCTGATCTCAACCGGCGAGCCAGACAGGAGGTTTGCAGCGGTTAAATATGAGCGTCTCTTCATAGGGCATGTTTGGACTTTCTGAAAGAAAAAAAAACACAACTTAATTTATTTCAAACTCTAACTACACTATTAGAAAAGAAAGAATTCTTGACAAAAGTTTACTCTTTGAAAATCGTTTTCAAAAGTTTGTGTTTGACCCAAAACACCATTGTCGTGTAAATGACCGGCCAAAACTTTTTCTTCTGCATTTCACCTCTGCTAACTTGTTTTCTAATCTATCTTTCTAATAAACCTGTCATATACAATGAATATATTGTTTTCTCAGAGGCAGATACTTATGTTCCTCATTTGTAAATCGATTAGGATAAAAGTGTCTGCTAAATGAATAAATGCTTTTTTATGTACAGTATGTTTAATACAGACACCAACAAAATGTGTTAAAATGCCAGTATCTGATGCAGATAAACAGTAAAAGTGATGCTTTCTTCTGTTGGCATGTCGAGTTTACAATAATACAATAATAGTGGCTGATCCCATATGCCTTTTCTTTTAATTATTCTTTGTCTTGTTTTCTTTAACACTCTTTCTCAGTGTTTCGTCTAACACCCCCAGGTCTCCAACCCCTGTAGTAAGATGAGATAGATGTGCTTGTAATAGTCAGGCAGAGAGAGTAAAACTAATGATTATGATTATTATGATGAATGGGGAATGTAGGGAGTAAAAACTGAGTTAGAGATGATTGTCCCCTTCTGTTGCTTAACACTGGGACTGTATCTGCACTGATTTACACAGAATACATTATGTTCAATGAGTTTTGGGACCTTGGTGCATTAACCCTTTGATTGTCATGTTAAAAGCAATGTTTATCCTAGCAAAGCTATCGTTCGAGCTCTGACTCGAGGATTGTTTCGAGGGAAAAAAACCCCACATTTCACATAAGGTACTGCATTGGAGCTTGATTTGTTTTTTCCAAAAGTGAGTGATCATGACTTCCGAAACTTTGTTGGCTGGAGAACTACATGATTGCTTCAGTATCTGGGTTAAAAAGAGCAAATTCCAGTGCAGTTTTCATCAAACTAATGCATCATGCTTTTTTCAATATTGCAATTTATACCGATCAGGCATAACATTATAACAGTAAATAACACTGATGATCTCTTCATCACGGCTCCTGTTAGTGGGTGGGATATATTAGGCAGCAAGTGAACATTTTGTCCTCAGAGTTGATGTGTTAGAAGCAGGACAAATGGGCAAGCGTAAGGATTTGAGCGAGTTTTGCAAGTGCCAAATTGTGATGGCTAGACGACTGGGTCAGAGCATCTCCAAAACTGCAGCTCTTGTGGGATGTTCCCGGTCTGCAGTGGTCAGGATCTATCAAAAGTGCTCCAAGGAAGGAACAGTGGAGAACCGGCCACAGGGTCATGGGCGGCCAAGGCTCATTGATGCACGTGGGGAGCGAAGTCTGGCCTGTGTGGTCCGATCAAAAAGACGAGCTACTGGAGCTTAAACTGTTTAAGAAGTTAATGCTGGTTCTGATAGAAAGGTGTCAGGTGTCTCAGTTTGTTGCGTATGGGGCGGCATAGCCGCTGACCAGTCAGGGTGCCCATGCTGACCCCTGTCCACCGCCGAAAGCACCAACAGTGGCACGTGAGCATCAGAACTGGACCACGGAGCGATGGAAGAAGGTGGCCTGGTCTGATGAAACCTTGGGTCCTGCCATCCATGTGGATGTTACTTTGACACGTACCACCTACCTAAGCATTGTTGCAGACCATGTACACCCTTTCATGGAAACGGTATTCCCGTTATATATATATATATATATATATATATATATATATATATATATATATATATATATATATATATATATATATATATATATATATATATATATGAATAACTTCAACAATAACAACTTTTATTTAAAAAAAAAAAAATAAATAAATAAATAAATAAAATAATAAAAAAACAATATATACATATATAAATTAATTCAAATAAATAAAATATATGGCTAAATTCAGCAATCACTACACTTTAGTATACTCTAGCTGCTATTTTATAATTTTTTTAAAAGTATCCAAAACACTATGCATATAAAAATATTGTTATAAATAAATATTGTTATCACATAGCCTCATTATGTTGAATGATTAATTCTGCGAAAATCTGATCAAATATTGAGTCAAGAAAAAGAGAAGACAGAGTAGGCAATCCCACAATTCATTGCAAAAGATATATTCAGGATGACAGACAGAGTGAGAGAAATGTTGAATATATAATTCATTCCATACTGAATGCTGATAAAATAGTTCAATCGATTTAAAAAAGACAATTTTATTCAAAATGTGTGCTTTTATAGAGTAATTGCATTGCAAAATACAAATGTAAAATCTATTAAAAATTGAGTCAAGTCTTTTGTATGATGCATGACATGAGGAGGGTCACAGAAACTGTAGAAGGTCCAGTCAGACTCGAGAAAAGAACTGATACAGAACTTTCCATGCAAGGTACAAGTAGACAAGCCTTACCGTCTCTGAACAAACAGGTGTTTCATTTGCATAACACCACAGCTTGCATGTGAAAAAGCATGATCCACGTCTTGTGTGTTCTCCGGTTACATTCGTCACAATATCTTGAGCTCGACTGAAGATGTATCGCTATTCTCTTCTGAGTTTCCTAAGAGAAAAAGGACAAAACGTCATTTAATGGCAAAATAAATGCTCAACTCATTGGTTTATATAACCTTCATTTAACCTTTATTATCACCTTCATTCCCTGCATGATTTGTTTTTTTTTTAGATGATTCATTTATTAGTCATGTGATCTGCTATTATTTGTTGTGAGTTGCATGCAATGCTTTGTAACCAAAAATGTAATCAATATATTCAGTCAATATATTTTACAGTACTGTTCAAGTTTTTGCGCATGTCTTGGAGATGTATTAACCATAAACTGACTAACAAAACACTAATATTTACATATTGTCAGCAAATATGCTAAACACACACACATATTTAATCTCTTTAATTAAGACACTAAATGATGGCTCCCCAAGACACAGAGTATTTAAGCCAATTGCAGTATTAATAACCTCATTAATAGAACAACATAATTGCCTATCAAGAGACTGGCTGCTGTGCGGGTTCAGAGGGGAAGGGTTAATTTTCTCAGAGAACCAGTCATGCATTATTTACATACGCCGATGAATAATACATCGTAGCGGGGTGAAAAAATAAATTTCCCCCCACTCAGCAAACCTGCAGAAAGCAAATGATTTTAATATTCATGGCTTGCGTGAAGAACGGCAAGCTACGGCTGCGGCGAACAAGAAAGACTACTTTTCATCTCCTCCAGCTATAAATAAAAGGTGCACAGAAACAAACTTCATTTATTTTGCTAAACAAATGACTGACCTGGCAACACTTGTGGTAGAAACAAAAGAAACATTAAAGAGATAAATGGCGCCCGTGATAATGGGCTGTAGAGAAGGGTGAGCATGCCTATTAGACATGTATATTATAATGGCAAAAATTCTCAGGAAAACAGCGTTATGAGGAATAAAATGAGGAGAGGGATTTATCATGTGCTCAGATGAGGAAATTATCATAGAAAATCACACCAGCCCCTGCCTAAAGCCTTCCACACAACACAATCATTATTTTACACCAGTACAGGGCACCAATCCAATATTTCTGGAATACAAGAATCTGCAGAACAGCATTTAAAAGAATAGTTTTGACGAAAATTTTAATTCTGTCATCATTTACTCATTCATCATTTACTCATTCACTGCCGGTTGTATATTCTGTATATAACTGTGTATGTGACAAATAAAACTCTTGAATCTTGAATCTTGAATCTTCATCCACATGTCATTCTAAACCTGCATGACTTTTGTTCTTTGGCAGAACACAAAAAGAGGCTCACAAAGCACATTTCTACACAACCGTTGGGTTGAAAAAATAACCCAATTTATACTAGTTACTTTGGTCCTATTTTATATTAGGTGGCCTTAACTACTATGTACTTAAATAAAAAAATAAGTACAATGTACTTATGGTGTTCATATTGTACTGCAAAACACTTTTGCTGATATTGAAGTGGGATATGGGTAAAGTTAGGGACAGGTGTGGTGGTGTGGGTAAGTTTAAGGGTAAAGTTAGGGACAGGTGTGGTGGTATGGGTAAGTTTAAGGGTAAAGTTAGGGACAGGTGTGGTGGTGGGGTAAGTTTAAGGGTAAAGTTAGGGACAGGTGTGGTGGTGTGTGGTAAGTTTAAGGGTAAAGTTAGGGACAGGTGTGGTGGTGTGGGTAAGTTTAAGGGTAAAGTTAGGGACAGGTGTGGTGGTGTGGGTAAGGGTAAAGTTAGGGACAGGTGGTGGTGTGGGTAAGTTTAAGGGTAAAGTTAGGGACAGGTGTGGTGGTGTGGGTAAGTTTAAGGGTAAAGTTAGGGACAGGTGTGGTGGTGTGGGTCAGTTTAAGGGTAAAGTTAGGGACAGGTGTGGTGGTGTGGGTAAGTTTAAGGGTAAAGTTAGGGACAGGTGTGGTGGTGTGGGTAAGTTTAAGGGTAAAGTTAGGGACAGGTGTGTGGTGGTGTGGGTAAGTTTAAGGGTAAAGTTAGGGACAGGTGTGGTGGTGTGGGTAAGTTTAAGGGTAAAGTTAGGGACAGGTGTGGTGGTGTGGGTAAGTTTAAGGGTAAAGTTAGGGACAGGTGTGGTGGTGTGGGTAAGTTTAAGGGTAAAGTTAGGGACAGGTGTGGTGGTGTGGGTAAGTTTAAGGGTAAAGTTAGGGACAGGTGTGGTGGTGTGGGTAAGTTTAAGGGTAAAGTTAGGGACAGGTGTGGTGGTGGTGTGGGTAAGTTTAAGGGTAAAGTTAGGGACAGGTGTGGTGGTGTGGGTAAGTTTAAGGGTAAAGTTAGGGACAGGTGTGGTGGTGTGGGTAAGTTTAAGGGTAAAGTTAGGGACAGGTGTGGTGGTGTGGGTAAGTTTAAGGGTAAAGTTAGGGACAGGTGTGGTGGTGTGGGTAAGTTTAAGGGACAGGTGTGGTGGTGTGGGTAAGGGGTACAGGTGTGGTGGTGTGGGTAAGTTTAAGGGTAAAGTTAGGGACAGGTGTGGTGGTGTGGGTAAGTTTAAGGGTAAAGTTAGGGACAGGTGTGGTGGTGTGGGTAAGTTTAAGGGTAAAGTTAGGGACAGGTGTGGTGGTGTGGGTAAGTTTAAGGGTAAGTTAGGGACAGGTGTGGTGGTGTGGGTAAGTTTAAGGGTAAAGTTAGGGACAGGTGTGGTGGTGTGGGTAAGTTTAAGGGTAAAGTTAGGGACAGGTGTGGTGGTGTGGGTAAGTTTAAGGGTAAAGTTAGGGACAGGTGTGGTGGTGTGGGTAAGTTTAAGGGTAAAGTTAGGGACAGGTGTGGTGGTGTGGGTAAGTTTAAGGGTAAAGTTAGGGACAGGTGTGGTGGTGTGGATCAGTGGGTAAAAAGTTAGTGACAGGTGTGGTGGTGTGGGTAAGTTTAAGGGTAAAGTTAGGTTAGGTGTGGTGGTGTGGGTAAGTTTAAGGGTAAAGTTAGGGACAGGTGTGGTGGTGTGGGTAAGTTTAAGGGTAAAGTTAGGGACAGGTGTGGTGGTATGGGTAAGTTTAAGGGTAAAGTTAGGGACAGGTGTGGTGGTGTGGGTGAGTTTAAGGGTAAAGTTAGGGACAGGTGTGGTGGTGTGGGTAAGTTTAAGGGGTAAAGTTAGGGACAGGTGTGGTGGTGTGGGTAAGTTTAAGGGTAAAGTTAGAGACCGGTGTGGGTAAGTTTAAGGGTAAAGTTAGGGACAGGTGTGGTGGTATGGGTAAGTTTAAGGGTAAAGTTAGGGACAGGTGTGGGTAAGTTTAAGGGTAAGTTAGGGACAGGTGTGGTGGTATGGGTGAGTTTAAGGGTAAAGTTAGGGACAGGTGTGGTGGTATGGGTAAGTTTAAAGGGTAAAGTTAGGGACAGGTGTGGTGGTGTGGGTAAGTTTAAGGGGTAAAGTCAGGGACAGGTGTGGTGGTGTGGGTAAGTTTAAGGGTAAAGTTTAGGCACAGGTGTGGTGGTGTGGGTAAAGTTTAGGGACAGGTGTAAGTTTAAGGGTAAAGTTAGGGACAGGTGTGCTGGTGTGGGTAAGTTTAAGGGTAAAGTTAGGGACAGGTGTGGTGGTATGGGTAAGTTTAAGGGTAAAGTTAGGGACAGGTGTGCTGGTGTGGGTAAGTTTAAGGGTAAAGTTAGGGACAGGTGTGCTGGTGTGGGTAAGTGGGTAAAGTTAGTGACAGGTGTGGTGGTGTGGGTAAGTTTAAGGGTAAAGTTAGAGACCGGTGTGGGTAAGTTTAAGGGTAAAGTTAGGGACAGGTGTGGTGGTGTGGGTAAGTTTAAGGGTAAAGTTAGGGACGGGTGTGGTGGTATGGGTAAGTTTAAGGGTAAAGTTAGGGACAGGTGTGGTGGTGTAGGTAAGTTTAAGGGTAGGGTTAGGTCTAAGGGAAGTGTCAACAGTGTAATTATACAGAACTTAATTACAGATGTAATTACATGCAGGTAATTTTTAAAATGTAAGTACAATGTAAAAAACATGTATGTACACAATAAGTGCATTGTACCTAATTATTAATTTAAATGTTAGTACATAGTAGTTAAGGCCACCTAATATAAAGTGGGTCCGTTACTTTTTCAGGAATGCTACCTTCTTTATACTGTATGCATAGGTAAATATTTCCAGATTAAATCCTGTAAAAAATTTGTAATATATACTACACATCCACTATGTTTACATACAGCCTACAGTTCTACTGTAAATACAGCATATTTTACTCATGCATACTGTGAAAGCATATATTGACCGGTTGTTGCGAAGGTCCAAAAAGGTCCAAAACATTATATCATTATTATTTTTTTTTATATATAAAAAATAATAAAAAAATTAAAATCCAAAATTTAAAGACAGAATGAACAAAAGTAAAATTTACTTAATTTTTCTTTTGCACGCTTTAAAAATTTGCACGTTTAAAGTTTGTTGAGTAATTTCTACAAACCCGATTCCAAAAAAGTTGGGACACTGTACAAATTGTGAATAAAAAAGAAAAATGCAATAATTTACAAATCTCATAAACTTATATTTTATTCACAGTAGAATATAGATAACATATCAAATGTTGAAAGTGAGACATTTTGAAATGTCATGCCAAATATTGGCTCATTTTGGATTTCATGAGAGCTACACATTCCAAAAAAGTTGGGACAGGGAGCAATAAGAGGCCGGAAAAGTTAAATGTGCATATAAGGAACAGCTGGAGGACCAATCTGCAACTTATTAGGTCAATTGGCAACATGATTGGGTATAAAAAGAGCCTCTCAGAGTGGCAGTGTCTCAGTGGCCGGCTAAAACTCTATAGGTCAAAAAAGAAGCCATATCTAAACATGATCCAGAAGCGCAGGCGTTTTCTCTGGGCCAAGGCTCATTTAAAATGGACCGTGGCAAAGTGGAAAACTGTTCTGTGGTCAGACCAATCAAAATTTGAAGTTCTTTTTGGAAAACTGGGACGCCATGTCATCCGGACTAAAGAGGACAAGGACAACCCAAGTTGTTCTCAGCACTCAGTTCAGAAGCCTGCATCTCTGATGGGATGGGGTTCATGAGTGCGTGTGGCATGGGCAGCTTACACATCTGGAAAGGCACCATCAATGCTGAAAGGGATATCCAAGTTCTAGAACAACATATGCTCCCATCCAGACGTCGTCTCTTTCAGGGAAGACCTTGCATTTTCCAACATGACAATGCCAGACCACACACTGCATCAATCACAACATCATGGCTGCGTAGAAGAAGGATCCGGGTACTGAAATGGCCAGCCTGCAGTCCAGATCTTTCACCCATAGAAAACATTTGAGCATCATAAAGAGGAAGATGCCACAAAGAAGACCTGAGACAGTTGAGCAACTAGAAGCCTGTATTAGACAAGAATGGGACAACATTCCTATTCCTAAACTTGAGCAGCTTGTCTCCTCAGTCCCCAGACGTTTGCAGACTGTTAGAAAAAGAAGAGGGGATGCCACACAGTGGGAAACATGGCCTTGTCCCAACTCTTTTGAGATGTGTTGATGCCATGAAATTTAAAATCAACTTATTTTTCCCTTAAAATGATACATTTTCTCAGTTTAAACATTTGATATGTCATCTGTGTTGTATTCTGAATAATATATTGAAATTTGAAACTTCCACATCATTGCATTCTGTTTTTATTCACAATTTGTACAGTGTCCCAACTTTTTTGGAATCGGGTTTGTACTTAGTTGAAGTTTACTTTGCAATACTATTTGTAAGTACATTTTACTCAAACAATATAACACTCAGTTAAGCCACGCTTTTAAAGTGTATGCTTACAGCATCTAAGTAAATAATAGAGTAGATATTGTGTAGAAAACATTTCTACATAATAGCGGGTACCCACCCGAACACAGAGACCTCAATACTTGGTACATAATGACGGTAACATTCGTTAGATGATTTTTGAGTATGAATGTGTCATTTTGAGTAGAAAATGAACTCCAGATGTCACAAAACAGCACGTTACCAAACCTAACAACAAAAGCAATGATAAAACAGTGTAAATACAACCGTATTAATTATTCATGTCCCACTGCATGATGGGAACACCAGTGTCACAAAGTTGAGTAGGTTTGATTGTTGATATTTACCCTTTAATTTTTACAAGCTTGAAACGAGTATAGAATTGACTAAATTACATTTGCTTTTTCTGTGGTATTTCCTTCACCACAGAATCATTTTTATCAGTGAAAGTCATATGAGCTAGAAACAATAAAAGGGTGAGAAATCAAGGATTTTATTTTTTAACATTTTTAGGTATTCCTATAAATCTCTCTTTTTTTCTTTCGAAACGTATACCTCAAAACACTGGCCCTTTAAATGAGCTAAAAGCACAAAATGTGAGTTTGTTTTGTGTGTATATATGTGCATGTGCCTCCATTTGGTGGAAAGTCCTCCTCAGCATTAATTACCGCATATGACAAGCAACTTGACAGGCGTGTAGAGCTCATTATCCGAGCTCACTGGAAACTTTGCAATTTGCGAGCGAGGCAGACCAACCATGGGCCAAATTAATCTTTGCTCTCTCTCCTTCCAGCGTATAAAAAACTTTTCTAATATTCTCATTAATAGGCTTGTGCTCTGTACCTCATTACGTGTCAAACATTAACCAAGGATCCGAACGTTAACAAAGAGTGCTGGGATTCACGAGGAGCACGTTCATATAAGCCCGTCTCTCTGCTTTATGTGAGGATGTTCTCAACGAGGTCTTTTAATCATTACCCATGTTTCTCCTGAAGGAGGATCATTAGGAGCTGCTGTGTTTCATCTCAAGGAGTGAATGAGTTGTGAAAACATTTGGTTGTGTGAAATTGTTGAGCCTCGAGATAAAAAAAGAATGAAGTTCACTTTGATTTGAGTGCTTGTTTTATATTCCATTAGCATATTCTTAGTGTATGTGTAAATGACATCTGTGAACTTGAATATGCAGTATTAAAATCAGAAAATACTTTTTATAACCTCTCACAATGAAAACATTTGTAGTTGATACTGTAAGTGTAAATCAACAGATTTTAATCAATTAATCTAAGGCATAAAAGCAAGCAATAGGGTCCGATTCTCACTATTAAAGGTGCTTATTATCATGCATATGATTGGCTGTTATTTAATACTTATCAAGCACATACACTCTAAAAAAATCTTGGGTTATTTTTTCAGTATTTGGATAGTTAACAGACTACCAGTGTTTGGGTAGTTTTTGTGTTACCCAGCTCCTGGGTCAGACGTAACAACCCAGTGTTTGGGTTACTCAGATCCTGGGTCAGACGTAACAACCCAGTGTTTGGGTAGTTTTTGTGTTACCCAGCTCCTGGGTCAGACGTAACAACCCAGTGTTTGGGTAGTTTTTGTGTTACCCAGCTCCTGGGTCAGACGTAACAACCCAGTGTTTGGGTAGTTTTTGTGTTAACCAGATCCTGGGTCAGACGTAACAACCCAGTGTTTGGGTTACTCAGATCCTGGGTGAGACATAACAACCCAGTGTTTGGGTAGTTTTTGTGTTACCCAGATCCTGGGTCAGACGTAACAACCCAGTGTTTGGGTTACTCAGATCCTGGGTGAGACATAACAACCCAGTGTTTGGGTAGTTTTTGTGTTACCCAGCTCCTGGGTCAGACGTAACAACCCAGTGTTTGGGTAGTTTTTGTGTTACCCAGATCCTGGGTCAGACGTAACAACCCAGTGTTTGGGTTACTCAGATCCTGGGTGAGACATAACAACCCAGTGTTTGGGTAGTTTTTGTGTTACCCGGATCCTGGGTCAGACGTAACAACCCAGTGTTTGGGTAGTTTTTGAGTAACACAGATCCTGGGTCAGACGTAACAACCCAGTGTTTGGGTAGTTTTTGTGTTACCCAGATCCTGGGTCAGACGTAACAACCCAGTGTTTGGGTTACTCAGATCCTGGGTGAGACATAACAACCCAGTGTTTGGGTAGTTTTTGTGTTAATCAGATCCTGGGTCACACGTAACAACCCAGTGTTTGGGTAGTTTTTGTGTTACCCGGATCCTGGGTCAGACGTAACAACCCAGTGTTTGGGTAGTTTTTGTGTTACTCAGATCCTGGGTCACACGTAACAACCCAGTGTTTGGGTAGTTTTTGAGTAACACAGATCCTGGGTCAGACGTAACAACCCAGTGTTTGGGTAGTTTTTGTGTTAATCAGATCCTGGGTGAGACATAACAACCCAGTGTTTGGGTAGTTTTTGTGTTACTCAGATCCTGGGTCACACGTAACAACCCAGTGTTTGGGTAGTTTTTTGAGTAACACAGATCCTGGGTCAGACGTAACAACCCAGTGTTTGGGTAGTTTTGTGTTACCCAGATCCTGGGTCAGACGTAACAACCCAGTGTTTGGGTTACTCAGATCCTGGGTGAGACATAACAACCCAGTGTTTGGGTAGTTTTTGTGTTAATCAGATCCTGGGTCACACGTAACAACCCAGTGTTTGGGTAGTTTTTGTGTAATCCGGATCCTGGGTCAGACGTAACAACCCAGTGTTTGGGTAGTTTTTGTGTTACCCAGATCCTGGGTCAGACGTAACAACCCAGTGTTTGGGTAGTTTTTGTGTTACTCAGATCCTGGGTCACACGTAACAACCCAGTGTTTGGGTAGTTTTTGAGTAACACAGATCCTGGGTCAGACGTAACAACCCAGTGTTTGGGTAGTTTTTGTGTTAATCAGATCCTGGGTGAGACATAACAACCCAGTGTTTGGGTAGTTTTTGTGTTACTCAGATCCTGGGTCACACGTAACAACCCAGTGTTTGGGTAGTTTTTGAGTAACACAGATCCTGGGTCAGACGTAACAACCCAGTGTTTGGGTAGTTTTTGTGTTCCCCAGATCCTGGTTCAGACGTAACAACCCAGTGTTTGGGTAGTTTTTGTGTTCCCCAGATCCTGGGTCAGACTTGACAACCCAGTGTTTGGATAGTTTTTGTGTTACTCAGATCCTGGGTCAGACGTAACAACCCAGTGTTTGGGTAGTTTTTGTGTTACTCAGATCCTGGGTCAGACGTAACAACCCAGTGTTTGGGTAGTTTTTGTGTTACCCAGATCCTGGGTCAGACGTAACAACCCAGTGTTTGGGTTACTCAGATCCTGGGTGAGACATAACAACCCAGTGTTTGGGTAGTTTTTGTGTTCCCCAGATCCTGGGTCAGACTTGACAACCCAGTGTTTGGGTAGTTTTTGTGTTACTCAGATCCTGGGTCAGACGTAACAACCCAGTGTTTGGGTAGTTTTTGTGTTACTCAGATCCTGGGTCAGACGTAACAACCCAGTGTTTGGGTAGTTTTTGTGTTACCCAGATCCTGGGTCAGACGTAACAACCCAGTGTTTGGGTTACTCAGATCCTGGGTGAGACATAACAACCCAGTGTTTGGGTAGTTTTTGTGTTAATCAGATCCTGGGTGAGACGTAACAACCCAGTGTTTGGGTAGTTTTTGTTTTACTCAGATCCTGGGTCAGACGTAACAACCCAGTGTTTGGGTTACTCAGATCCTGGGTGAGACATAACAACCCAGTGTTTGGGTAGTTTTTGTGTTAATCAGATCCTGGGTGAGACGTAACAACCCAGTGTTTGGGTAGTTTTTGTTTTACTCAGATCCTGGGTCAGACGTAACAACCCAGTGTTTGGGTAGTTTTTGTGTTCCCCAGATCCTGGGTCAGGTTTGTGCACATTTTATTTTATCTATAAATTCGTTATTGTGTTGTATATCATTTAATTTTATGCAAAGCGACATACAGGGGCACGATGTGAGTCACTTAAATGAGTGTCGCGTCTGTCTTTTTGTAACAACCCAGTGTTTGGGTAGTTTTTGTGTTACTCAGATCCTGGGTCACACGTAACAACCCAGTGTTTGGGTAGTTTTTGAGTAACACAGATCCTGGGTCAGACGTAACAACCCAGTGTTTGGGTAGTTTTTGTGTTAATCAGATCCTGGGTGAGACATAACAACCCAGTGTTTGGGTAGTTTTTGTGTTACTCAGATCCTGGGTCACAGTAACAACCCAGTGTTTGGGTAGTTTTTGAGTAACACAGATCCTTTCAGGTGTTTGGGTAGTTTTTGTGTTCCCCAGATCCTGGTTCAGACGTAACAACCCAGTGTTTGGGTAGTTTTTGTGTTCCCCAGATCCTGGGTCAGACTTGACAACCCAGTGTTTGGATAGTTTTTGTGTTACTCAGATCCTGGGTCAGACGTAACAACCCAGTGTTTGGGTAGTTTTTGTGTTACTCAGATCCTGGGTCAGACGTAACAACCCAGTGTTTGGGTAGTTTTTGTGTTACCCAGATCCTGGGTCAGACGTAACAACCCAGTGTTTGGGTTACTCAGATCCTGGGTGAGACATAACAACCCAGTGTTTGGGTAGTTTTTGTGTTCCCCAGATCCTGGGTCAGACTTGACAACCCAGTGTTTGGGTAGTTTTTGTGTTACTCAGATCCTGGGTCAGACGTAACAACCCAGTGTTTGGGTAGTTTTGTGTTACTCAGATCCTGGGTCAGACGTAACAACCCAGTGTTTGGGTAGTTTTTGTGTTACCCAGATCCTGGGTCAGACGTAACAACCCAGTGTTTGGGTTACTCAGATCCTGGGTGAGACATAACAACCCAGTGTTTGGGTAGTTTTTGTGTTAATCAGATCCTGGGTGAGACGTAACAACCCAGTGTTTGGGTAGTTTTGTTTTACTCAGATCCTGGGTCAGACGTAACAACCCAGTGTTTGGGTAGTTTTGTGTTCCCCAGATCCTGGGTCAGACGTAACAACCCAGTGTTTGGGTAGTTTTTGTGTTCCCCAGATCCTGGGTCAGACTTGATAACCCAGTGTTTGGGTAGTTTTTGTGTTACTCAGATCCTGGGTCAGACGTAACAACCCAGTGTTTGGGTAGTTTTTGTGTTCCCCAGATCCTGGGTCAGACGTAACAACCCAGTGTTTGGGTAGTTTTTGTGTTCCCCAGATCCTGGGTCAGACGTAACAACCCAGTGTTTGGGTAGTTTTTGTGTTCCCCAGATCCTGGGTCAGACTTGACAACCCAGTGTTTGGGTAGTTTTTGTGTTACTCAGATCCTGGGTCAGACGTAACAACCCAGTGTTTGGGTAGTTTTTGTGTTACCCAGATCCTGGGTCAGACGTAACGACCCAGTGTTTGGGTAGTTTTTGTGATACCCAGATCCCGGGTCAGACATAACAACCCAGTGTTTGGGTAGTTTTTGTGATACCCAGATCCCGGGTCAGACGTAACAACCCAGTGTTTGGGTAGTTTTTGTGTAACCCAGATCCTGGGTCAGACTTGACAACCCAGTGTTTGGGTAGTTTTTGTGTTACCCAGATCCTGGGTCAGACTTGACAACCCAGTGTTTGGGTAGTTTTTGTGATACCCAGATCCTGGGTCAGACGTAACAACCCAGTGTTTGGGTAGTTTTGTGTAACTGAGAGAGCAGTTCAGCTCTGTCAAATTGGTGCATGTCTTCAGTAAAATACAGGTTTGTGCACATTTTATTTTATCTATAAATTCGTTATTGTGTTGTATATCATTTAATTTTATGCAAAGCGACATACAGGGGCACGATGTGAGTCACTTAAATGAGTGTCGCGTCTGTCTTTTTGTGTGATGGAAACGCCTGATGCCTTGCATCAAATTTTATGATTTTATTCAAAAAGATACAGAATATAAATACTTCCGATGTTAAAATATGTTCTCAGATCTGTACACTGATTGTTTATGGACAGGTTATGGACTAATGGATAGTCACAGCATATTTTGGTTACGAGCGAAACACAGGGTGGGGGTCTGAAGTTAGAAGGTTCCCCGCTGAACATGACACAAGCTCCGGCACGAAATCCAGCGCCGTCACGGTGGAAACTGAGACTGCTCCATTACACTTGAATTACTTCTAAAGGTTTAATTTATACTTCTAATGTTTGTTAAACAAGCTTAAATGTAGGCAATATGTTTTAAAAGCTATAAAATATGCTATACAGTAAAAAATAAAGGAATTATCATGCAAGCCAGTAGTTGTGTAGAGTATTTTAAAAAGGATTTAAGTTAATCCATAGACATTAATTCAGTGAAAAAAAAAATAAAAAAAAAAAATAAATAAATAAATAAATAAATAAATAAATAAATAAATAAATAAATAAATAAATAAATAAATAAATAAATAAATAAATAAATAAATAAATACATACATACATACATACATAAATAAAAGAAGCTAGTATTGTAGTAAAAATGTATCAGCTATGCTGGAAAAAATCAATCCATTGTGCTGGGTTAAATAAACAACCCAATTTGCTGGGTTGTTTTTAACCCAGTGTTTTTTAATGCCTGCATGAGCGTATTCTACATCCTTAATCCTACCCAATACATAAACTTAACTACTTTACTAACTATTAATAAGCAGTAATTTGGTGTTTACTGAGGCAAAAGGCGTAGTTAATAATTAGTTAATAGTGAGAATTGGAACCTAATCTAAAGTGTGACCCAAGCATCAATATCACTCATATTTGGGCTTAGAGATCAAATCAAAACACTAACCCTAAGAATTAAACATTGGCACATATTTTGTCCCATGACAGATATAACGATACCTCAAAATGTGTTGTGAAGTGTGCTATTACCTTTCACAGACCATACAAAGAGGGTCTTTGATTTGGACCAAAACATAGAAACTGCAGAATAGCCTGCTAAAAACACTAAACACCTGTAAACTGGGATAACAGATTATAAATACAGCAGCGGATCAAAGGTAAGCCGCGACATTAGAAATACAAAGTTATGGGTGGTTGCTAAGGTGTTGCTATGCAGTAATAAAGATTGGCCAAACTAAAAAAAAAAAGTCCAACTACAAGTCAATGGGATTTTTTTGCATGGTATACGGTCCGTCAGAGAAAATAATATCCAATCACTAAGTAAAGTAAATGCACAACTCTTTTTTACTGATTAATCCATAAATGCACTAGCGACTGATTAATCCATGTTCAGTCATATGCATAATTATGGTTGGAATTCTCAATACACTCACATGCGTGTAAATCTTGTAACTAAATCAGTTCATGGATTTGAATAGCACTTGATTTCTCACATAGCCTATATAAATCAGTTTGAACAATTTACTTGTGCATATGATGGCATGAAGGAAAAGGGGCAGATAAATTCTCATTTTCAAGGAAGTTTCCATATAAAACATCTGCAAACGAATGAAGATGTGGTAATCAGCATAGCGAAAATACTTTTGTGAGGCGTAATAATCCTGTCGTTTTGGAGCGCACATGTCCTCCACACTGCATTAGCACGCTGTCAGAATGCAAGAGACACCAGCTAATGTAGGTCAGATGGTTTACAGTGGAGTAACGTACATATATTTTGACACCAAGTCTGGATATTGTCCTAGTCTACTGTGAGAGAGAGAGAAACCCATGTGATGCACTCTGAAGCAGGGTTTTTATAGATAACTAAAAATAAAAATATATCAAATGAAAAATATAAATTATAAAATTATTATTATTTATTTATTTACATTTCTTTAGTGTGTAATGTCCCTCCAGCAGGAGTTATTCTCTATGAAACACCTCCATTGTAGTTTCTTCCTTCTATGGGCGGCTCCCGACGCCCAACAAAACCAAAACTATACAAAACAGTTCAGGAGGGTGGTGAAGCGGAGGTGGCTTGAAGTTCAAGGGACCATGGCGGCGCAGGCAATTCAGCAAGTCATGGCAGCATAGGCAGTGCAGGAAGTCATGGCAGCGTAGGCAATTCAGGAAGTCATGGCAGCATAGGCAGTGCAGGAAGGCATGGCAGCATAGGCAGTGCAGGAAGGCATGGCAGCATAGGCAGTGCAGGAAGGCATGGCAGCGTAGGCAGTGCAGGAAGTCATGGCAGCGTAGGCAATTCAGGAAGTCATGGCAGCATAGGCAGTGCAGGAAGTCATGGCAGCATAGGCAATTCAGGAAGTCATGGCAGCATAGGCAGTTCAGGAAGGCATGGCAGCATAGGCAGTGCAGGAAGTCATGGCAGCATAGGCAGTGCAGGAAGTCATGGCAGCATAGGCAATTCAGGAAGTCATGGCAGCATAGGCAGTGCAGGAAGGCATGGCAGCATAGGCAGTGCAGGAAGTCATGGCAGCGTAGGCAATTCAGGAAGTCATGGCAGCATAGGCAGTGCAGGAAGGCATGGCAGCATAGGCAGTGCAGGAAGTCATGGCAGCGTAGGCAATTCAGGAAGTCATGGCAGCATAGGCAGTGCAGGAAGTCATGGCAGCATAGGCAGTGCAGGAAGGCATGGCAGCATAGGCAGTGCAGGAAGGCATGGCAGCGTAGGCAATTCAGGAAGTCATGGCAGCATAGGCAGTGCAGGAAGTCATGGCAGCATAGGCAGTGCAGGAAGGCATGGCAGCATAGGCAGTGCAGGAAGGCATGGCAGCATAGGCAGTGCAGGAAGGCATGGCAGCGTAGGCAATTCAGGAAGCCATGGCGGCGCAGGCAATTCAGGAAGCCATGGCGGCGCAGGCATTTCAGGAAGACATGGCGATGCAGGCAATTCAGGAAGCCATGGTGGCGCAGGCAGTTCAGGAAGCCACGGAGGCGCAGGAAGTTCAAGGGACCATGGCGCTGCAGGAAGTGCAGGAAGCCATGGTGGTGCAGGAAGTTCAGGAAGCCATGGAGGCACAGGAAGTTCAAGGGACCAAAGTGGTGCAGGAAGTGCAGGAAGCCATGGTGGTGCAGGAAGTTCAAGGGACCAAAGTGGTGCAGGAAGTTCAGGAAGCCATGGTGGTGCAAGAAGTTCAGGAAGCCATGGTGGTGCAGGAAGTTCAGGAAGCCACGGAGGCGCAGGAAGTTCAAGGGACCAAAGTGGTGCAGGAAGTGCAGGAAGCCATGGTGGTGCAGGAAGTTCAGGAAGCCATGGTGGTGCAGGAAGTTCAAGGGACCAAAGTGGTGCAGGAAGTTCAGGAAGCCATGGTGGTGCAGAAAGTTCAAGGGACCAAAGCGTTGCAGGAAGTGCAGGAAGCCATGGTGGTGCAGAAAGTTCAAGGGACCAAAGCGTTGCAGGAAGTGCAGGAAGCCATGGTGGTGCAGAAAGTTCAAGGGACCAAAGCGTTGCAGGAAGTGCAGGAAGCCATGGTGGTGCAGAAAGTTCAAGGGACCAAAGCGTTGCAGGAAGTGCAGGAAGCCATGGTGGTGCAGGAAGTTCAGGAAGTCATGGTGGTGAAGGAAGTTTAAGGGACCAAAGCTGTGCAGGAAGAGGGGATGCCACACAGTGGTAAACATGGCCTTGTCCCAACTTTTTTGAGATGTGTTGATGCCATGAAATTTAAAATCAACTTATTTTTCCCTTAAAATTATACATTTTCTCAGTTTAAACATTTGATATGTCATCTATGTTGCATTCTAAAGAAAATATTGAAATTTGAAACTTCCACATCATTGCATTCTGTTTTTATTCACAATTTCTACAGTGTCCCAACTTTTTTGGAATCGGGTTTGTATATAGAACATATGTTTTTAGCAGTCGTGAAGTAATTACTTATTCAAAATAATACCCACTGTGCGTGTGCGATTTCGGACGCAGCTGTGGCTATGGTAAGGGGAAGGACATTTCCTCAAACACACTCAAAGTGGCTTCATGGAGACAGGAACTAAACAGAGTGTTACCGACAGAATAGGAAAAGAGGAGCTGCAACAATGGAGAATATGAAAAAAATAATGTGTATTTTGAACATTGAAGAGTGAAAGCCTGTTCTAGTGGAGCCCAAAAACAATTAAATCTCAACTAAAATAAACAATACTGAAATAAAAATTATTTACACACACACACATATATATATACTGCAACTTCAGTAGTAATTAGAAATATATTTCTTCATCTTTTGAAGAAATTGGGTTGTTGTTCGTGCAAAAATCACGTTTACTGGCATGAAATAAATTGATTGCTTAGAAAAATATACAAACGTGATACTATATGCTTATATTTTAAAATATATAGCTTAATCAATAAGCGTTGAGCATATGTCCTCATAAACTCCACCTGTAGACCTGGAAATGGCTTCCATATAGAGTTATCAAGGTTCATTTCCACAGAAATGGTGCACATCATATTTTACCCTGTAACCTGACAGGCCCCGGACATTTTGAAATGCACTGGCCCACACAATATCTAATGCATATGAATTTGTGCTCGAGGGTGAGCAGGGTTGGAACAGACAGAGAATGGTCCTGATAAAAGGTCAAGCACTTCAAACCATTTATATGCATGTTGACAGACAGACAGACCATCCAAACTCATACACCAGATCAGCTGGAGAAAATTACTTGGCACTCAGGGAAAAAAAGGATTCAGCCTGCGGCCCCGGAGATCACATACTCCACATGAGAATCAGCCTACAGGTATATTCAGAGAGATTGCTAAAGATCAATATCTTTATGGAAAAATCTTACCTACTGTGCTCTATGCTAGTGCCAGTGAAGTGTGAGGCAGTATTTGGTTAGACAGCCACAGCCCAAGCCTCCCGTTCCTCACAGATTATCATTTATTTTCAGTTTGGACTGTCATTTTGTCTGGTTGATGGCTCATCGTGCTCAGTCTCAGGTGCAGGTTGTTGAAATAGCACTCGCAATTGAATGTGTGATGTCAGATTTTATCACTCCGTGACTAATAGTCACATTTAAATGGTGGTGGTACATTCAGAGGTGGTGCATGATGGAATGACAAATGTTAATATTCCAGTATAAAACATCCATTGCATGCAAATACTGTTTACATATCACAATATAACAATATATATGCATTATATTTTGTCTTTTTTTTATATGCCATACATTGCATTAGGCAACATAAAAGTGTATGCTTGTGCATTCCGAATATATTCTTATTGAAAGATGAGCTGCAGTGAATCATATATTCACAACCGGCTATACTTTTCTCCCTATCGGTCTCTCTTTCTGGATTGTAAAGACCGCATAAGGATAGATAACTGTATATGTATAGTACTTACACAACAGAGCACTAGCATTACTTGTCATAAGTAATTTGTTGACCTTTTCATAAATGCTTGCATGAAAAAGTCAAATGTGGGTGAATGAAGCTGTGCAATACCTTCTCAGCCTCCGGCAAAACAACAGACCGGCCTCAGAGACAGCAGTGCTTACTTGTGTATAATAAGAGTGTATCTACAATTAATATACAGTATAACAGGATGTTTTATATATTTGCGAAAAGACTTTAAAATCTACTTTATGAACAAAAATCTAAATAAAGTAAATATTGTCTGTTTTTGCTAATCGAATTTCTCATTATATATATTATATATATATATACATGCATATAAATCATAATTATAATGAAAAATTGCTAGTAAATTTCACAAATAATTACAAAGAAACTGAACATGAACTTTGAAGTAGAAAGACTGAAATATTATATATATACACACACACACAGACACACACACACACACACACACACACACACACACACACACACACACACACACACACACACACACACACACATATATATATATATATATATATATATATATATATATATATATATATATATATATATATGTGTATATATATATATATCATATTCAAGATTCAAGAGTTTTATTTGTCACATACACAGTTATATACAGAATATACAACCGGCAGTGAAATGTAAACAGGTCCGCTCCATGGACAGTGCAAATTCACAGTTAAAAACACAAGGGGGAAATTATAATAGAAATAGGATAAAAAAGTACTATATATATATCTGTAGAATTATAAATAATCAAGTCAAGTAGAAGAAAAAAAAGTAATAAAATAAGAATAAAGTGGAATAAAATAAGTGAAATAAACTGTGCAGTGAGTAAACTGTAGACTTATAAATATGTGGTTAACAAATGTATAAAGAGTATAATGTGCAAACAGGTTTATAACAGGTTGTTACACAGTAACAACGAGAACAGAACAGAAAGTGCAGTGCAATGTCAGTGTATCGATGGTCACGTGATGTTAAGTGACTGAGTTCAGGAGTCTGATGGCCTGGGGGAAGAAGCTCCTCCTGAGTCTCTCAGTTTTGGCCATCAGGCTTCGGAAGCGCTTACCTGATGGCAGCAGCGTGAAATGAGGGTTTGCAGGGTGATTAGAGTCCTTGATGATCTTAGTAGCTCTACCTTTGCAGCGTTTGGTGTAGACGTCCTGCAGAGACGGAAGAGCTGACCCTGAGATACGCTCGGATAAGCGCACGACTCTTTGCAGGGCTTTGCGGTCATGACTGGTGCTGTTCCCATACCACGCTGTGAGTTAATACACTTTCTATTGCCCCTAAATAGAAAGTTTTCAGGATAGCTGGTGAAACCCTGAATTTCCTCAGCTGGCGCAGGTGGTACAGTCTTTGCCTGGCTTTTTTCACCTGTGTCTGAATGTGAGCAGTCGAGGTCAGGTCCTCGGAGATGTTTACACCCAGGGAGTTGAAGCTGCTCACTCTCTCTACTGGTGACCCGCTGATCATGAGGGGGGAGTATGTCCGTTGCTGTCTTTTCCTGAAGTCCACAATCATTTCTTTGGTCTTGCCAACATTCAGAGAGAGACAGTTGTCCTGGCACCATGATGTTAGATGCTCCACCTCGTCCAAGTATGCCGTCTCATTGTTGTTGGAAATGAGGCCCAGGACAACAGTATCATCAGCAAATTTGATGATAGAGGTGGAGCTGTGTGTGGACAAACAGTCATGCGTGTAGAGAGAGTAGAGCAGGGGACTCAGGACACAGCCCTGTGGAGCTCCCACACTCAGGGTGATGGAGGTGGAGGTGGACTGGCCTATTCTCACCACCTGAGGCCTGCCAGTGAGGAAGTCCTCAATCCAGTGGCAGAGAGAAGGATTCAGGCCGAGATCCAGGAGTTTGGAGGTTAGCTTGATGGTCTATAAGCTTATAGTCAATAAATAGCAGCCTTACATAGTTCCCACTTTTGCTGTCGATGTGAGTGAGGGAGGAGTGGAGGACATGAGAGATGGCATCTTCAGTCGATCTATTGGGACGATAGGCAAACTGAAGAGGGTCCAAAGTGTCAGGAATGAAGGCGCAAATGGTGTTTTTAATGAGTTTCTCAAAGACCTTCATGACTATAGACGTGAGAGCCACTGGACGATAGTCATTTAGGCAAGAGGGTTTACTGTTCTTAGGGACAGGGATGATGGTGGATTTTTTGAAGGAGGTGGGGACCACAGATGTAGCGAGGGACTCATTAAAGATAGATGTAAACAACCCGGCGAGCTGATCAGCACAGGACCGCAGAACACGACCTGAAATACCATCCGCCCGGCAGCTTTCCTGACGTCCACACGCTTGAGTGCTCTCCGAACTTCATCCTCCGAGACAGAGATCACGTGGTTGTTGCTGCTCTGAGTAATTTCCTCTAACCCGCCACTTGGCGGAGTCGCGTTGCCGCGGTTACAAAGCGAGCGTAGAAAGAGTTTAACTCGTTCACGAGCAACGGGTCGGCGCTCCCCTCTGCAGAGGATTTAGATCCAAACGAGCAGATGGACCTCAGACCTTGCCACATGCGCCGCGAGTCGTTGAGTTGGAAATGAGACTCCACTCGGTCTTTATACCGGAGCTTTGCGGCTTTAACTGCACGCCGCAGAGCATAACAGGATGATTTGTATTCATTCATATTCCCTGAATGGAGACCGGCGTTGTAAGCGGCAGTGCGTGCGTTCACTGCCGCGCGGATTGAATTGTCCACCCACAGTTTCTGATTTGATCCACTCCTCTTCAATGGCTGTGCGAAGTTGCTGGATATTGGCAGGAACTGGAACACGCTGTCGTATATATGCCGATCCAGGGCATCCCAAAAATGCTCAATGGGTGACATGTCCAGTGAGTATGCAGGTCATACAAGAAATGGGATGTTTTCAGCTTCCAGGAATTGTATACAGATCCATGCAACATGGGGCCGTGCATTATCATGCTGCAACATGAGGTGATGGTCGTGGATGAATGGCACAACAATGGGCCTCAGGATCTCGTCACGGTATCTCTGTGCATTCAAAATGCCATCAATAAAATGCCATCAACTAAGGGTGTGAACCTACTCTGGTCTCACAGTTCGGTTCCATTACGATTATCATGCCATCGATTCAGTTCAATTCGATATCACAATGCATTGATGATGCACTGCATCCTCATGTATACAATTTTATCAATAAATACAAGCAGTCAGTCACATGAACTGAACCTTTCATTTTCTTATTAATGTGTGTTCTCCAGGTCGTGCTTACCGGGTTGTTCATTAAAGCCGAAATGTGCCCAAGGTGTCAGCTTTTAAAGTAGTTGGAGCATTTTAATTAGTCTCACTCGCATCTCGCCTCCCTCCCTGCCATTGTATGCTACCGTGAGAAAGCATGTACGCAACAAATGACGTCAGAAAATAACCAGTACATTATAATCGGTAATGGTCTATTACTGAACCGATACCGAATCGTCCTCATCTGCATCACGATGCAACGAAGAAACAATTAATTTCGACACCCCTACCATCAACCTGTGTTCGCTGTCCATAACATATGCCTGCCCATACCCCCACATAACCCCACCACCATCATTGTCCACTTGATCCACAACGATAACATTAGCAAACCGCTCACCCACATGATGCCATACACACTGTCAGTGAAAACCGGGATTCATCTATGACGAGAACACCTCTCCAAAGTACCAGAGGCCATCGAATGTGAGCATTTGCCCACTCAAGTCGGTTATGACAACAAACTGCAGTCAGGTCGAGACCCCGATGAGGACGACGAGCATGCAGATGAGCTTCCCTGAGATAGTTTCTGACAGTTTGTGCAAAAATTCTTTGGTTATGCAAACCGATTGTTGCAGCAGCTGTCCGGGTGGCTGGTCTCAGACGATCTTGGAGGTGAAGATGCTGGATGTGGAGGACCTGGGCTGGTGTGGTTACACGTGGTCTGCGGTTGTGAGGCCGGTTGGATGTACTGCCAAATTCTCTGAAATGCCTTTGGAGACATCTTATGGTAGAGAAATTAACATTCAATTCACGGGCAATAGCTCTGGTGGACATTCTTGCAGTCAGCATGCCAATTGCATGCTCCCTCAAAACTTGTGGCATTGTGCTGTGTGATAAAACTGCACATTTTAGAGTGGCCTTTTATTGTGGCCAGCCTAAGGCACACCTGTGCAATAATCATGCTGTCTAATCAGCATCTTGATATGCCACACCTGTGAGGTGGATGGATTATCTCGGCAAAGGAGAAGTGCTCACTAACACAGATTTAGACAGATTTGTGAACAATATTTGAGAGAAATAGTTTCGTGTACATAGAAAAAGTCTTAGATCTTTGAGTTCAGCTCATGAAAAATGGGGGCAAAAACAAAAGAGTTGCGTTTATAATTTTGTTCATTGTTTATATAAATACACACACATGCATGTGTATATTTAAGAAAAATATGTTAATAAATTGATAAATTAGATAAATGAGATAAATTATATATATACAGTATACAAATCCGATTCCAAAAAA
Organism: Paracanthobrama guichenoti; assembly: GCA_018749465.1. NCBI lineage: Eukaryota > Metazoa > Chordata > Actinopteri > Cypriniformes > Gobionidae > Paracanthobrama > Paracanthobrama guichenoti. Next base: position 2,603,155 of record CM031947.1, on the reverse strand, counting down.
AGTTGGGACACTGTACATATTGTGAATAAACACAGAATGCAATGATGTGGAAGTTTCAAATTTCAATATTTTATTCAGAATACAACATAGATGACATATCAAATGTTTAAACTGAGAAAATGTATAATTTTAAGGGAAAATTTCATGGCATCAACACATCTCAAAAAAGTTGGGACAAGGCCATGTTTCCCACTGTGTGGCATCCCCTCTTCTTTTTCTAACAGTCTGCAAACGTCTGGGGACTGAGGAGACAAGCTGCTCAAGTTTAGGAATAGGAATGTTGTCCCATTCTTGTCTAATACAGGCTTCTAGTTGTTCAACTGTCTTAGGTCTTCTTTGTGGCATCTTCCTCTTTATGATGCTCAAATGTTTTCTATGGGTGAAAGATCTGGACTGCAGGCTGGCCATTTCAGTGCCCGGATCCTTCTTCTACGCAGCCATGATGTTGTAATTGATGCAGTGTGTGGTCTGGCATTGTCATGTTGGAAAATGCAAGGTCTTCCCTGAAAGAGACGACGTCTGGATGGGAGCATATGTTGTTCTAGAACTTGGATATACCTTTCAGCATTGATGGTGCCTTTCCAGATGTGTAAGCTGCCCATGCCACACGCACTCATGAACCCCATCCCATCAGAGATGCAGGCTTCTGAACTGAGCGCTGAGAACAACTTGGGTTGTCCTTGTCCTCTTTAGTCCGGATGACATGGCGTCCCAGTTTTCCAAAAAGAACTGCAAAGTTTGATTGGTCTGACCACAGAACAGTTTTCCACTTTGCCACAGTCCATTTTAAATGAGCCTTGGCCCAGAGAAAACGCCTGCGCTTCTGGATCATGTTTAGATATGGCTTCTTTTTTGACCTATAGAGTTTTAGGCGGCAACGGCGAATGGCACGGTGGATTGTGTTCACCGACAATGTTTTCTGGAAGTATTCCTGAGCCCATGTTGTGATTTCCATTACAGTAGCATTCCTGTATGTGATGCAGTGCCGTCTAAGGGCCGAAGATCACGGGCATCCAGTATGGTTTTCCGGCCTTGACCCCTACGCACAGAGATTGTTCCAGATTCTCTGAATCTTTGGATGATATTATGCACTGTAGATGATGATAACTTCAAACTCTTTGCAGTTTTCCTCTGAGAAACTCCTTTCTGATATTGCTCCAGTATGTTTGGCCGCAGCATTGGGGGAATTGGTGATCCTCTGCCCATCTTGACTTCTGAGAGACACTGCCACTCTGAGAGGCTCTTTTTATACCCAATCATGTTGCCAATTGACCTAATAAGTTGCAGATTGGTCCTCCAGCTGTTCCTTATATGTACATTTAACTTTTCCGGCCTCTTATTGCTACCTGTCCCAACTTTTTTGGAATGTGTAGCTCTCATGAAATCCAAAATGAGCCAATATTTGGCATGACATTTCAAAATGTCTCACTTTCAACATTTGATATGTTATCTATATTCTATTGTGAATAAAATATAAGTTTATGAGATTTGTAAATTATTGCATTCCTTTTTATTCACAATTTGTACTTTATTGGAATCGAGTTTGTATATACATGCAAATATTTCTTAAATATATACATGCATATCTGTGTATTTATATATACATAATAATTATACACAGTACACACACATATATTATATTGCATCCAAAATATTATGTTTGTGTTTACATAACATATGTGTGTGTACTGTGTGTAATTATTATGTAAATTTGAATACACACACATACATATAAATATATATTAGTGCTGTCAAATCGATTATCTAACATCTAACATAAAATGTTTATATAATGCATGTATGTGTGCAATTAATCATGATTAATCAATTTGACAGCATTTTCACATTATGTATTTTTAAATTACGTCAAAATTGGATATTGTCACATTATATGCCTGCTTGGCCATTGATATCTCTGCTTCTTTAGTGAGTGGACAATAAGACAAACCTTTACTCTTGTTCACAAAAAGAAGCCAAATCAGAGTTCAGTCGACATTGGCAATGGGATGCAGTGACCTCTGACCTCTCTGAGCCCGGCACTGGAGGCGTGATTGATAACCCCATTACAGAGTGAGAGAAACCTCTCACACAAATTGTGCATCACCATGATGCAAGCAAACAATACAGCAACATAAAAAGCAACATACAAGTAGTCCAAATTAAGTCTTTTACTTCATAGCCAAGTCATTATTTGCAGAGAATAAATTCTCCAATGTACATGTGTGATTAGAAGCATACAATAACCAATGACTTCTATACGAGGAAGAGTAAATAATAACAGAATTTTCACTTTTGGGTGAGTTATCCCTATAAGTCTTAAGGCTGGCAAAAACTAACCAAAGAAATACACTTTTAATACTTGGTAATGGTAAAGGGATACTCTAGAATCAATGGAGCAAATATTACAATAAGAGTTCTTCTCTATATCAGAGTCAGTGTTTCTGAACTCCCTGAAATGCCTCCATTGTAGTCTTGAGTTTTCTTCTGGGAACAAACACGTCACAATATTCCTCATTTAAATAACTCATATGCAGAATGAAGGGGCGGGCCTGGTTGAGTTAGTTAGTAACAGTTATGGTAATAGCGGAACATTTCCCAAACACACTCAAAGCTCAAAATCAAGACTTTGAAAAAGGGCATAATAGGTTCCCTATAATTTACAGTATGCTTAGGGACAATCATCCAACAGTAACTGGGGCAAAATGCCTTGCGCAAAGACGTAAAGCTAATAACCCAGTCCTCGCAGAACTTTTGCCATTGTTAAGGTTGTACGGTAATCGAATGCATTTGGAGAGTTAGGTAGCAGTGGACTTGGTAAAACGCATTTTGAAAAGAAAATGAGTGAATTTTATCCAATAAATAATCCAATGTATGGAAAACATAACAGAGACATAAATAAAATATAGCTGCAAGCAGAAATTATCAGCACTAAGCACAGCAGAAGCAAACAAGAAAGCTAGCAGCAGACCATCTGCACAAATGAGTAAAGACATTTGGAGACAATTTAAAAAAAAAAAAGGTTGAAAACCCATAAATACATTGAGTAGATTAGGGGCAATGTCATGTTTTGTTTAATTATAGCGCCACCAAGTGACACAGTCCCACCACTTTTTGTGTGTGTCCTCAGAGTATACCCATACGCATGTCAAATTTGGTGAAAATATCTCATTTCGTTTAGGAGTTATAGACATTTGTATTTAGCACATAAAAAATAACCTTTTTATATCATCATTTACTTAGCTATTATTCAGATTTTCCTACGGTGGTTTCGTCTCAATTGGACCAATGGTTTTGGATATAAAGACCAAAGATATTCGCTAAAGTTGTTTAAACGATAAATCACAACATTGAAAAGTCAAAGTCAAAGTCAAAGTCAGTCTGTAAGAGTCTGTGTGCAAAAAGAAGAGTCTGTAAGAGGGGAGACCAATTCCTCAGAGAGACAATATATGAGGTAGATGAAGGGAGGGGAACGGGGGTTGGGGGGGTGATTCCCAGATCAGGTGCGTGGGGCAGAAGAGGAGAGGGTCGGCAGAGTCGGGAGGGAGTTCAATGCCCTGACAGCTTGGGGAATGAAGCTGTCCTTCAGTCTGCTGGTCCTTGCTTGGAGACTGCGAAGCCTCCTCCCTGATGGCAGCAGACTGAAGAGGCTGTGCGATGGGTGGGTGGGGTCTCTCGCAATGATATATATCTGATATATATCATCATAACAGACCATAAGGTGAAACATAGCATGTTTGGTATCGTTGGATTAGGCAAGGATTCAGGAATCTAAGGATATACAGCCTTGGTGAGCAGAAGAGACTCTTACCAACCCCAAACTTTTTAACAGTAGTATCAGATATATATTTTGTTTCTAGCCTTTATAGTTCAAAGTTAGCACAAATGTAAGTGCAACTTTGGTCAGTTGGTGGCGCTAGATGGATTAAGCTAGAGACTCCAAAATTGGTGTAGTTAATGTTGGGCCAGTCCTCTATCAGTGTGCCAAATTTCATAACTTTCCCACAAGTGGTTCTATGGGCTGCCATAGACTCAATAGCGAAAGAAGAAGAAACTGAAGCAGAATAATAACAACGCCAACGGATACAATAGGTGTCTACGCACCTTTGCTGCTTAGCCCCTGAGTATCAAAATAATCATGCAACTTATAGGAAAGAATGAAGCTTTTAAAACAAGCATTAACAGTGTTGTTGGAACTGAAGCCCTAACAGTACTGTATGTGTCAGATAAACAAATAAGAAAACAACAAGTGCACCTACACAACCTACACACCAGCTGGGCAGTGAAAACACTATATATACACTGCAGCGTCTGTGCCAACCTGATATGACTCGTCTTCACAAAGGCTGTTTTTCAACATTCACACACAAAAACATTATACAGTAGGAGACACATACCGTTCAAACGTTTGGAGTCAGCAAGATTTTATTTATTTATCAAAATTAATCATTGTATTCAGCACACTCTAAAAAAATGCTGGGTTAAAAACAACCCAAGTTGGGTTGAAAATGGACTAACCAAGCAATTGGGTTGTTTTAGCCTAGTGGTTGGGTGGTTTTAACTTAGCGATTGGGTTGTCTTAAGCAAACACTTAACCCAACCGCTGGGTTAAAACGACCCAGTCGCAGGGTTAGTCCATTTTCAACCCAACTTGGGTTGTTTTTAACCCAGCATTTTTTTAGAGTGCAAGGATGCATTAAAAGTGACAGAAAAGACTTTTAATATTTAATATATAACATTTAATCTACAATACATTTCTATTTCAAATAAACGCTGTTCTTTTGAACAAAGAATCTTGAAAATAATCATGGTTTTCATAACAATATTATGCAGCACAACATTGATAGTGATCATAAATGTTTCTTGAGCAGCAAATCGGCATGTTAGAATGATTTCCGAAGGATCATGTAAAATTCAGCTTTGCATCACAGGCATAAATTACATTTTAAACTATATTCAAATAGACAACAGCTACACTCTAAAAGAAGCTGGGTTAAAAACAACCCAAGCTGGGTTGAAAATGGACTTACCCAGCAATTGGGTTGTTTTAACCCAGCGATTGGGTTGTCTTAAGCAAACATTTAACATTTAACCCAACCGCTGGGTTAAAACAACCCAGCGGTTGGGTCCTTCTGGACCCAGCGGTTGGGTCCATTTTCAACCCAGCTTGGGTTGTTTTTAACCCAGCATTTTTTTTAAATGGAAATAATATTTCACAAACTTTTCAACTGTATACATCACGCTATATAATAATGCTATTTCAGGCTAAACAAACTTGTAATACATATTTGGAGAAATATGTGCATAATAGAATCATTAGTTGTGTTTGCAAATGCAAACATTGCTACTCCCTCCTCATCCTCAGTTCATGATTTGAACAAACTCATAAGCCTACGTATTAAACTTTGGCTTTTACTGTACATTGAAGAAAGGAACCAAGTCATTTGTAGAAACCAGAATGCCATAGAACTCTAGCAAATGAATAACAATTTGCTAGAACAAAAACAAAACGCTCAGAACACCTCATCAACTGCACAGCATCAGCTTATACAGTACACAGGCACGCCACACATTTTATTTATCCTCCATTTACTAACTGCCCTTTTCTTCAGACAAGTACAGTAGATAAGCAGTGAACAGCCACTGTCAAGATGGCTGTCATTACACACGTCCGGATGTTTTTTTTCTCATCTGACACACTGATTATTGATTCAGCTGTGTTTAATAAGAAAGACATCTCATCTACAACACCTCACACCGCTGTAGCAATGCCACCCTCCTGTGGTCATGCAGCAGGTCCACAAGAGGAAAGATAGATGAAGAGAAGAGAAATCAGAGCACATTTCTAAGGGATTTTGAAAGTCTTAACTAAAGATGAGATTTAAGGTCAAGTTTAGTTTAAACCGTCTTTACTTCAATCCTTTCATATCTTTATAAGTAGCTGAGAACTTGGACTGAAACCTAGAAACGACATGCACCCAAAGCACTGTAAGTAGAGAAGAGGTCGAAAACAAGTTCACTCACCCTCAGGCTGCTCCAAACCCGTATGCTGTTATATTGTTCTGTGGAACACAAAAGATGACATTTAAAAAAATAATAATAATTGAATACATTAACAGTTCACAGTTATGTTACCATTACTCATTATTCAAACAACGACCATTAAAGTAATAATATTTAAAATAGTTTTCAGTCATTTAAATAAAATAAATAAATAAATAAATAAATATTAGATTAAAAACTTAACCTTGAAAATGAGAAATGTTGCCTTGACAACTAATTAGAAAATAGGTAGTTATATAAAAATAATATAGAAATAAAGATAATGGGTAAATATAGAATAATAAAAACTTTACACAACACAACTACTCAAACTTAAAAGCACTAAAACTAAAATTAAAACTGAAAAATAAAAGCTAATACAAAATATTAATAAATATTATAACTACTAGTACACATAATACTAAAATTACACTGGATGTTAGTCATTATTCAGACTCTCAAATCTCAGTGCATTTGCAAAATGCAACACACACACACACACACACACACACACACACACACACACACACACACACACACACACACACACACACACACACATCTATCTTTGTGAGGACATTAAGATAATTAAGTGACATTAAGTGCCTAACCCGAGCCCTTACCCTAAACCTACCCTTAACCTAATTATAACCTTATAACCAAGTCCTGACCATTAAAAGGGCCTTTAAAGGGGTCTCAGAAAGTGAGGACCAGCCAAAATGTCCTCACTTTACTTTCTGTCTTCACACACATACACGATTGTTTCACTATATTAGTGAGGACATTGCACTGATTTTATATCAGGTTAATGATATTTTCTATAGCCTAACCCAACCCCTACCCCTAAACTGACCCATCACAGAAACATGTGCAAGAACATGTTTTGGACAATTTATAAACCTTTTTAACTAGTGAGGACCAGTAAAATGTCCTCACTAGTCAGTTGCCATAAGGTTTCACTAAATAAGTGAGGACATTTGCCCCTGACAAGTATAGCCAAACCTGTACACACACACACACACACACACGTTTAACTCCCCATAAACATCCAGTCTAAAGAAAGCACAACTTACAGGAAATATCCTGATCATTTGAATTTATAATTTTGATTTCTGGAAATCATATTTCCATCTAACACCAGCCGTCAGCACACACATCTGACATCTGACTTAATACAATCATTTATAATTTGGGGGAGCCCTCCACTCTCACTAACTGATGGCACTAATGTAATTAAAGGGATTATCGTGTCTGCATGGCACTCCAGATGGCACCCTTCAAAATGGTTGCAGATCAGTGGGCATTGCTGACGGGACGTTTATACATTCAGCTAACAAATATCCAACATGGGCTGGATGTATATATAGAGCGTATATTCTACCTTCACATAAAATTCAAGATCACAAATTTGGCCATGCATGCATGCAAATTATACATCCTCAAATACTTATTAATATCCAGTTTGTGATTTAAAAAAAAAAGGCTTTGGGCTTTGTTTACCTTGTAATCCTTCTTAAGAATGAACTGTGGGCTTCATTACACCAATCTCATTAATTCTCTGTGAGATCTGGGGCATCAAGAGCTTTCAGAGTTTGTTTGTCCAATACTGAGAAAAAAAACACCCTCGGTCAATGAGATTTTATCTGACACCCATGACACCTATCTCTATCTTTCACACTCAAACACACCTGAGTATTTTATCACAGTGTTTTTATCTGTGCATTGCAGGTAATGTTTGATAAAGAGCTAAACAAAATGACCTACTGAAAATAAGCAAGCAATATTTACCATGGCCTTGTGCATATCGTTGAAATATCAAGATATATGAAAAATATGTTGGTTACAGCAATACTGTATTAACCAAATATGTCACTTTTGGGTCTTTTCTCTTATAAAACCATCAACATATACTCGATAGCACAATCACAGTCAAACTTCCATATACCACCATTAGTTAACAAAGTCTTTTGAATTTAGTATTTTTTCATTGTATAGAGCATAAGAAACAAATGTATTTTTTTATTTATATGATATTTTATTCATATGTTATGCTGTCCTCGTAAGTGGACACCGGGACTTAGCTGTTTAACAAATAAAATGACACGAAATGACATTGAGAAAGTCATTTTGATTAAAACCCCATAGCATTTTCCTGAGATGCTGATTTATAACAAACCATTTAAAAATGAGTCTTTATTAGATTTAAATGATAATTACAAAATATTATCATATTTCCTAAATTTGATCATTCAGTCATTTTTTAAAGACCAATGAGACGTCGTTGCCCGGTGAAACCTCAAAACATCTCTGAAAAGCCCTGAATGTGCTCTTCACAGGACATCCAGGCGTTTTAGACATGGCACCACAATATCCCATAGCTTTACGGACCTGTACCACGGCATTCTCTGAAGTTCCTTTTGATGAACATGGTAGGCCTGAATATAGTAATCATTCAGTAACATAGTAACAATCTCCCAAATAACATCATATTGGTGTGAGGGACTCCCATTCTAAAATTTAAAAGATTATACTGTGATGTCATATGGAAAATATTTAATTATTTTTATTGTTTATTTATGTCAATCGTATTTAGTATTTATTTATTATATGTTATTTTTTAATCTACTTTGTATTTATTTCAATCTTATTTTTTATTATATATCTAGTTTTTCATTTCTTATCAGGGGTGTAACAATAAATCGCAATACATAAATGCAACAATATGTATGTGTATAGTTCACTCAAAATGAAAAGTGCTGTGTGAGGAAAAAAAAATGTGTTAGTTGTTAGTCTCAGTACTGCATTAAACTACTATAATGTTGAATATAATGTAAAATAATGCAATGTGTGGGTCCTGATAATGCCGAATGTCTTATGTTACCAGTAAAAAGTGGCTTACATTATTTGAAATATATCTAGTCAGTGACAGAGTGCAAGTGTATTCGACTAAAATAATTCTGTATTTTCAGCTTCTGAATCAAGACGATTGTTATTCAGGTCACCATTGTCCCTGTGCATTGGGTTACCAGCACCAAGTCCATGAGTATTCATTTCCACCCTCAACGCAATACCAAATTTAGCATTTTAACAGTACATTTTTATTATTGCAATACTATCATACTGTGAGTTCAGCATAGTGATATTTATCGTGACATGAGGGTATCATTACACCCCTATTTTATACTGTTTTTCCTCAACTTTTCCACAGACCCCCTAGTACTCCCTTGCAGCCCCTGGACCCCAATTTGAATTAGCCATAGTAGGCTATGCATCAAAGTATAAAGTACCATAATATAATTCATCTGATACCATCACTGTACCATAGTATCACATTACTTTAACTAAGGGCTGATAACATTAAATTATTTAAATAAAAAAAATAAAATAAAATAAACGTTTCATGCACGGCCTACCCTCCGACTCTTGAAATCTCAAGATTTAATCTAGTTTTGCATTACAGCAATAGTATTATTCAAGGGTTGTGTGTGTAATTGTGTATTCAAAATAAAAACCAGATATTAAAAGGCAAAGACTTCATCACAATTGCATCAGCAACAAAGCCACAGAACACACACACACATACACACACACACACACACACACAGGTCTGGCGTGCTATCTTTCTGGGGACTCACCATAGACGTAATGGTTTTTATACTGTACAAACTGTATATTCACTCCCCCATACTGACCCTACCCCTAAACCTAACCATCACACAACACTTTCTGCATTTTTACAGTTTCAAAAGAACTCATTCTGTATGATTTATAAGCTTTTGTACCCATGGGGACCTCAGTTTAGGTCTCTCTCTCTCTCTCTCTCTCTCTCTCTCTCTCTCTCTCTCTCTCTCTCTCTCTCTCTCTCTCTCTCTCTCTCTCTCTCTCTCTCTCTCTCTCTCTCTCTCTCTCTCTCTCTCTCTCTCTCTCTCTCTCTCTCTCTCTCTCTCTCTCTCTCTCTCTCTCTCTCTCTCTCTCTCTCTCTCTCTCTCTCTCTCTCTCTCTCTCTCTCTCTCTCTCTCTCTCAGTGACTGGTTAGAAATGGCAGCTTCTGGGGATCCCTAAGCGACTCTGGCAAATTAAGGAGAAATGCATCCTTTGAAATGGACTTAACTGATTAACGGGAATGTCAACAGTCCAGTCGTGAGCTGTAACGACAGACAGAAGAGGAACGAGTGGCGTATATCTTTTCAAACAGCCGCGTCTGTCTGTCTATCTGAGTGAAGTATATTGGGGTAAGAGAGACGTCGATTAGCATTAGCACTGTTAGCTCCGCTGCTGCTTTCGCCCGCCGCTGCCTCTCTGTCAGCCGAGCTTTCGCGCTCTTCCCGCCGCATTCCCTCCCGCTCAGCCCCGCTCTGCTCTCACGCGCTGCCGAGGCTCCTGCGGCCGCTGCTACGCCTGCTGTTACCGCTGTGGGCTGCGGGTCATGAAAAGCTGCTTTTGTCCGAAAAGGAAGGACGCAGTGCATTTTACAGTTAAGTCAATGCGGAGTTTAATGGTTGAATTGCTTTTTGCACAAGTGTCGAGAAGGAGGAATATTGAGGAAATTGAGTTAGCTTGTTAGCTCGGATAGGCTAAGTATAGAATCTCTCTAAGGAGTCTCCTAGCAACCTGCCGGCTAATGCTAATGGCTAAAATTGGGCTTCAGCCAAATGATAAAACGCACTATTATATATTCACATCATGGACTCAAGATATAATAATAACATAAAGATTAAGTGTTTAGAAAAGAGTTGTGAATTGTTTAGCCGGATAGTAAATATTGGGTAGTTAATGTTACTGTAAATAATTGCTTTATGAATTATTAACGTTACGCTTTTGTATCTCACATAACGTTATCTGGTAATATTTTATTGTTATGAGGGAATATAAATATCGATAAGGTGCTCCTACATATCAGTTTATTATGGAGAGAGCACTGCTTGTCTATTGGACAATATTCAATCAGCTTTTGTAATCAAATTTATAATATTTAGTATCAGATTTCTGTGTTCATTATTCAGCAGAAAGGTATTAGATGTTGCATTCATTGTAAAACAAAATGTCCAGTTCTCCAGTACACATCTAAACATCTTTAAATTAATTTGGGATATATTTAGTTGAGATGCAAATGTAAATGAAGCCAGAAAACCTGAACAACATTAAATGAGTTTTATGCTTAAACTTTTTTTGTTGTTGGTTAAATGAGTTAAAGTGTTCAGGCACATAAACGGTTACTTGGTCTTAAATTTACCTTTATATATCCTACAGAAACCCAAAAGATGTTGACCTGTTATACAGTGTCTGTTGTCATTCAATTCACAGAAAGCAACTGACTGTGTAAACAGAGGTAATGCTATCTTATGGTTGGCTCTTTGAAAATTATGAAATTGAATTTTCAGATCTGATTATCACTATGATGCCTAATGAATTTGATATGGCAAGACCCGATGCTGTGTCATTTTGTTATCAAATACCCCGGCATGGGTTAGAATAATCGGAGTTGGTACGGTCAGAGTCTCTACTGAATGCTGCTCTTGTTTGTGAGATTTGGAGCCGTAATTCATTTCTAGACCAAGAGCTTCTTTCGTTTTTGAACAATACATGTGAATCTTGTATGTGTTTTGTTTATAGTGCTCTGGCCTGGATTCATTCCAGATTTGTGCCACTGGTGTTGATATATTTCATTTTGATTGGCACCAGATCTCTCGATTTTAAGTCAAAATTGTTATCCTTTTGTATGGTTATCATAATGTTTATGGGTTCTTTCATGTTATACTTTTCACTTTCCTTTGGATTATCTTATATCCCAACTATCCATCCCTCCATTGTACTATCGTTCCATCCTTCTCTCGTTCGTTCCATCCAATGTTCTTTCCATCCATCCATCCATCCATCCATCCATCAATCTATCATTCGTTCGTTCCATCCATCTATCGTTTGTTCCATCCAATGTTCTTTCCATCCATCCATCCATCCATCCATCCATCCATCCATCCATCCATCCATCTATAGTTCGTTCCATCCATCCATCCATCCATCCATCCATCCATCCATCTATAGTTCGTTCCATCCATTATTTCGTTCCATCCATCCATCCATCCATCGTTCGTTCCATCCATTATTTTGTTCTGTCCATTCCATCCATTGTTCTTTCGTTCCATCCATCCATCCATTTTTCGTTCCATCCATCCATCGTTCGTTCCATCCATCCATCCATCGTTCGTTCCATCCATCCATCCATCGTTCGTTCCATCCATCCATCCATCCATCCATCCATCCATCCATCCATCCATCCATCCATCCATCCATCCATTGTTCGTTCCATCCATCCATTGTTCGTTCCATCCATCCATTGTTCGTTCCATCCATCCATTGTTCGTTCCATCCATCCATTGTTCGTTCCATCCATCCATTGTTCGTTCCATCCATCCATCGTTCGTTCCATCCATCCATCGTTCGTTCCATCCATTCGTTCGTTCCATCCATCCATCGTTCGTTCCATCCATTGTTCTTTCATTCCATCCATTCATTCATTGTTCTATCGCCCGCCCGCCTGCCCATCCATCCATCCATCCATCCATCCATCCATCCATCCATCCATCCATCCATCCATCCATCCATCCATCCATCCATCCATCCATCCATCCATCCATCCATCCATCCATCCATCATTTGATTTCCCATTTTCCCATTCGGATTTTGGTTTCCCACGATGATGTTTGCTTCAACCACCTGTGCAAACAAGCATGCTTTCTTAAAGAGGTGGTGTAAACTTGAACAAGCAATGAAGCAAACTATTTTTTTTTTTTTCCTACTGGCACAGTTGAATTATATTTATGCATTTAGCAGACACATTTATCCAAATTACAAAAGAGGAACAAAAAAAAGCAATTCGTAATATACAATGCTTGAGTTGTTTGACAACTATATTAGGAGTAAAAAACTTGCGGGCACTGCAAATTGAATTGACAGCATAAATGCAGCAGTGGTCCGATTAGGCCAGTGAAGCTTCTCTCTATCTGGCTCTGGGCCGTCCTTATTGTTGTGCCCTAAAATATCTTCCTGACATCTCTGTTGGCAGTGTGTTGACAGTGCCAGCATCTGTGCCATCTGAGGCTGCTCTGTCCTCCTGGCAGATGAGTGATATGAAAGCAGATCTGCCCCTAATGTCCAAGGGGCATCGCAGAGCCTTTCCTGCTCATGTTTCAGGAAGGATGCATATGTTCTTTATGATAATTGCTTTGGTGTGCATTTGTTTATGAAGATTCATCATATATACTAGTTAGACATAGCCGGTTGAAAGACCAGCATGAATTTTGCTTCATTGTGGTTTATCCAATAGGACATCATCGATGATAGGAACCTTCCTCTTGTTGGGGTAGGGATAAGAAAGTCTAATGCTAACACCTGTGTGCTTCTGCCAACATTTGATTGTTTAATGAGACTATTCTGAGACCGTGTTGATTCAAGAATGTGTCCTACCGCTTGGCTGCACGCATACATGCAAGTCCAATCTGAATGCAGATTCCAAAAGTATTGTTTATATGTGCCCTAAACTTTCAAATCCAATTCAAATATTCAGTTCCATATGTATTTATGTATTCCAAACACAATTTCAGTACGCATGCATGTAGGCTGATTATTTCAGGTCAATAACTCTTTCAGTCAGATCCAAATTCAGTTTGGCCATCAATCCGACTACTGATCCGAAACATAGCTATTATTTACATGTGCACTGCAGGTGATTTGAGGTGTTAACATTATTCTGATTGGACTATCAGTCTGATTTTTAAATTAGTATTTTTATGCTGGTCCATCTTGTTTTAATCTAGTTAGTAATTAGTAATAGTGCTGGTTAAACTACTTTGGAGGTTCGACGTGCACAGCCCAGCATCCAAAACACGTCCAATGTTGCTGACCGGCAATGCTGGCTATATAAATCATTTGCATCATAAAGGGAGGCTCCATATATCAGAATGTCAATGAATAATGAATGAATGGCTTGATAATAATGAATGCATGTTGGGAGTGTAACACCATTTACCCCTTTTCCTTGGCCAGGTTCTGTATTCCTCTTTCAGATCCGGACCACGTTTCTACTTTCTCAGAAAAAAAGGTACAGTGCTGTCACTGGGGCGGTACCCTAAGGTACAAAAGTGAAAAGGTACATCTTTGTACCTTACTCACCCCTAAATGGTACATATTAGTACCTTAAAGGTACATATCAGTACTTTAAGAGTGCGTGTTAGTACTTTAAAGGTACATGTCGGTACTGTAAGAGTGCGTATTAGTACCTTTTCAGTTTTGTACCTTAGGGTACAACCCCAGTGACAGCAATGAATAATGAATGAATGGCTCGTTAATAATGAATGCATGTTGGGAGTGTAACACCATTTACCCCTTTTCCTTGGCCGGGTTCTGTATTCCTCTTTCAGATCCGGACCACGTTTCTACTTTCTCAGAAAAAAAGGTACAGTGCTGTGTCACTGGGGCGGTACCCTAAGGTACAAAAGAGAGTGCGTATTAGTACCTTAAAGGTACATGTCAGTGCTTTAAGAGTGCGTATGAGTACCTTAAAGGTACATATCAGTGCTGTAAGAGCGCGTATGAGTACCTTAAAGGTACATATCAGTGCTTTAAGAGTGCGTATTAGTACCTTAAAGGAACATGTCAGTGCTTTAAGAGTGCGTATGAGTACCTTAAAGGTACATGTCAGTGCTTTAAGAGTGCGTATGAGTACCTTAAAGGTACATATCAGTGCTGTAAGAGCGCGTATGAGTACCTTAAAGGTACATATCAGTGCTTTAAGAGTGCGTATGAGTACCTTAAAGGTACATATCAGTGCTGTAAGAGCGCGTATGAGTACCTTAAAGGTACATGTCAGTGCTTTAAGAGTGCGTATGAGTACCTTAAAGGTACATATCAGTGCTGTAAGAGCGCGTATGAGTACCTTAAAGGTACATATCAGTGCTGTAAGAGCGCGTATGAGTACCTTAAAGGTACATGTCAGTGCTTTAAGAGTGCGTATGAGTACCTTAAAGGTACATGTCAGTGCTTTAAGAGTGCGTATGAGTACCTTAAAGGTACATATCAGTGCTTTAAGAGTGCGTATGAGTACCTTAAAGGTACATATCAGTGCTGTAAGAGCGCGTATGAGTACCTTAAAGGTACATGTCAGTGCTTTAAGAGTGCGTATGAGTACCTTAAAGGTACATATCAGTGCTGTAAGAGCGCGTATTGGTACCTTTTCAGTTTTGTACCTTAGGGTACAACCCCAGTGACAGCAATGTACCTTTTTTTTTCTGACAGTGTATACTAACTTCTACTAACTAACTAAGTTGAAATAATACTGATGCTAGTTTGTAGAGCATATTGTTAATAATTTAATTCAGAATTGTAGGCCATTACAGTCTGGTTTTAATATGACAGTAGTTTATTTAAATATAGGACAAATACAATTCATATTCATACTAATCATTTTCTCATAACTGTGTGTAAATTAAAATGGTTTGAAGCTGTAATAGTTTTGCAGTTTGACGTTTTGATTGTTGATTATATTGTGAGTCCTCTAGTTTTTGTTTTGTGGTTTGCATTGTTATAGTTTTGTGTGAATATTATCCCTTGCTCAGGCACTGACGCTACCGATTCCTGGTAGAGTTGTTTTCTAGCCCAAAACAGCCTTTTCTTGGGTAGAACTGAATTGGAACAAACAGGGGATATTATGAGTTGAAAAGAGGTTTATGAAATCGCAGTATTACCAGTGATTTTAGGATGTTGCAGTATTCACATTAAACTAGCATAGAATATACGATTTCCTTTTCTGTAAGAACTGCATTCCTTCCCTGTTAA
The DNA here is from genome assembly GCA_018749465.1 of Paracanthobrama guichenoti. Taxonomy (NCBI): domain Eukaryota; kingdom Metazoa; phylum Chordata; class Actinopteri; order Cypriniformes; family Gobionidae; genus Paracanthobrama; species Paracanthobrama guichenoti. The sequence goes on along the minus strand of CM031947.1, from coordinate 2,587,285 downwards.
CGAATGCAGTCTATTCCTGTTGGGTTTTCTCACTGTAGACTCCAGAGATCATCATCACACCTTTTTTTTTTAACACACTCGGTTCTAGCGGAGTTCTCACACGCTCTCAGTTTGATCTCACTCTCTTTCTTCTGCTGTTTGCTTTGCTGCAAGCTGCTTCCATGTGCACCAGTGATTTGACACAGCTTCTTTGTGGCTTGTTTGCAGAGCGCGGAGGGCAGGCCCGGTTGCCAAGGTTGCCTCTAAAGCGCTTAGCTCCATCCAAAGACTGTGAATCATTTGTATTCAGCTACATAACTCCTTAGATGCTCAGGAAGAACAAACCCTGACTCCAAAATCAGTTGATTTTGTGAAGTGTCTCCTGATAAAGACAAACGCAACATGATGGCGACGATACCAGAATGCCTCTACAATGCGAGTAAATCACTTGCATATGCAGCCAAATTTCATGCTAGGCGACTAAAAATTTCTTTAATTAACCAATGGCTGGTAAACTGTTCGATTTCAGTCATCTGTGATTGAAAAAGTAAGTTCAGCGCAATATAATTCTGTTGCCTGCTGAGCTTTGCTGAGAGCGCTCTGTCGCTTTCTTTCACACACATGCACTCAATGGGAAAGAAAGAGAGAGGCCTACACAGAGAATTGATGCGCTAGATTTAAACGCAGAGCTCGACAATAAGGTCTGCCTGATGTCCAAGAGTTGACAGAACTGTAAAGCCCAATTTATACATCTGCGTCGAGTGTACGTCGTAGGCTGTGTGTTGCACGCGTAGCCTACGACGTACCCTGACGTGCACCTCTCCAAAAATGTAACGTGTTGATTCTACGCGGACCGCAAGCGCTGTGATTGGTCTGCCAGAACTCCTCCCTCAGGGGTACACATGCTCCCTCTGCATGTGTAACTGCGCGTGGCCGCGGACAACGACGCAGAAGTAGGCTACGGCGCAGGTCCGACGCAGAAGTATAAATAAACCTTAACTGTCCTGATCGGGTCAGTGCTGCATCATCCAGATAGTTTATCATTTGCAAGGCAGTTTTTTAAGCCTTGCTAATTTTATACATTTACACGCAGAAAGACGCAAAAATAACTAGCACATGCGAAGTGCGAATTCGCATAAAATGGACCTTACCAGTATGAGTATACCACAGATTCGCTAGTTAAACGTGTGTGTATATTAATGAATTCCAGACATTAGTAAATAGAATAATCCCCACCCATGAGTTAAAACTACGCAAATTATGCTGTGGATTCTTCCGGACTCTCTTCTGAGGTTTGGCTCCAGTACATTGCATAAATGCTAAAGAGACTAATTGGCCATATGCCTAGCAATAAATATTCAATTATCATGTGTCTACCAAAGCTAAAAATGCCTGGTGCTCTTCTGAAAACAGCCGGCTGGTGGTGCTTAAAAGCACTTTGCACGCTGAGATACTTTGGTTGCTATGATACAGAATATCCATGGCAGTTATGTATCACTAGTATCTCATTTTGAAGAATATTAATGAATATAAAAATGCAGGAACCAGCAATATTAAATTCTCTGTTTTTCAGTCGTTATAAAAGTAGGTTGATTGGTCAGTGTAATATTTGTCCCTCCCCTCCTCCACTGTGATTGGATGGAAATTTACGGGACAGGGCAAATTCAAATGTTTTATGCACCATTTACAGGTGGTATGGAGCAGGTGTAAATTTAGTTTGTACCAACTGACATTTTAAAAATACGAGCTTTTTCATTCGTCCTGCTCGTGCTTCATTAATGAGGCCCAATCTGTTTAAACCCCAGTGACGGGTCGGGTTAGGGGTGGTCCTTTCTACGGATTCAAACGAAATCGTAAATTATTTACGTTTTCCCGGTATATCGTGTTGGTAAAGTTCATCAGTTATGAAATGAGTTCAATTCGGCTATAAGCAGCTCTAGTATCATCATCCAATAGTGTCAGTGTAGTCAAATCAATAATATTACTGAATGTTAAAGGATTAATTCACTTTTAAATAAACTTCTTCTGATAATTTACTCACCCCCATGTCATCCAAGATGTCCATGTCTTTCTTTCTTCAGTCGAAAAGAAATGAATGAGGAAAACATTCCAGGATTTTTCTCCATATAATGGACTTCAATGGGCTCCAAACGGTTCAAATGACAGTTTCAGTGCAGCTTCAAAGGGCTTTAAACGACACCAGACGATGAATAAGGGTCTCATCTAAACGATCGCTCATTTAAAAAAATAAAAAACGTTTAAGTTTTATAAGCACAAATGCTCGCCTTGCTCTGTTCTGTGATGCGCATTCGTGACGTCACGTAATACTCAATTACGTTGAAAAGGTCACGCTTGAGGTAGGCGAATTACCGAGTCAGTGTTTACAAATGTGCGGAAGGACCATATACACATATTCAGATGTCTGTCAGTTTATTGGGACGTAACGAACACGCATCACAGAACAGAGCAAGGCGAGCATTTGTGCTTATATAAACTTTTTAAAAAAAAAATTTTTTAATGAGCGATCGTTTAGATGAGACCCTTATTCATCGTCTGGTGTCGTTTAAAGCCCTTTGAAGCTGCACTGAAACTGTCATTTGAACCGTTTGGAGCCCGTTGAAGTCCATTATATGGAGAAAAATCCTGGAATGTTTTCCTCATTCATTTCTTTTCAGCTGAAGAAAGACAGACATGGACATCTTGGATGACATGGGGGTGAGTAAATTATCCAGACTAATCCTTTAAGTGTCTTTTACACTTCACACACCTATGCCAAGCATTTTTTCCTCAGCTCTTTGTTTAATCTTTTGATCTCTGGTAGACATGCACGTTTTCCATTTCACTGTAAGCTCTCCGATGCTCTGGCAGTGTGTTTACTTCTCTCTGAGTAAATAAACAGACTTCATTATCAGAATCCTGCTAATTGTAATAGTCTTGGAATTAAGATATTCCTCCCTTGAAGTGGTTGGTGTGTAAGATCAGAGGGACAGTCGGTAAGGAAAGGCTATAAGAGGACGTGTTTCGTTTGATGTGTTGCTTGTCGTCTGGCTCAGTGTTTCGTCCCCACCCTCTTGTGCTTTCCATCTAGACTCTTGTTCTGTTCTCCAGAACATTGTTCTCTGTTCAGACATGTCTTTTACACAGTGACTTGGTTTCGTTTGTCAGCTTGTCTTCTTGTTTTGGCAGTGGCGTCATGTTTTTATTCTGTCTCAGAGATATGTTTGGGTCTCAGCTTGAGTAAGTGTGAACGTTTATAGTAGGTGTTTTGACTTTTATATTGGTATAAAACAATATAGGCCATATTTGGCGTTATTTTATTCTCAAACTAAGAGAGCATATTAAATGAAGCCTTACAAAATTGGAAATTACCTGGAATTAACTCCATCAAATCGTGTCATACAAGCTTTTGCGCTTTAAGTCTATGGATTATTTATGGAAGCCCATTTCCGCCACTAAATAAAAAATAAAGCGCAATTGCGACTTTATCTCAGAATTTTTACTTTTTTTTTTCTCGCAATTGCGTGATATAAAGTCACAATTCGGACTTTTTTTCTCTCACAATTCTGACTTTATATCACGCAGTTGCGAGTTTATATCTCAGAATTGTGACTCTATATCTCGCAGTTGCGAGTTTATATCTCAGAATTGTGATTCTCGCAGTGATATCTCAGAATTGTGACTCTATATCTCGCAGTTGCGGTTTATATCTCAGAATTGTGACTCTATATCTACTTGAGTTAAGCGAGTTTATATCTCAGAATTGTGACTTTATATCTACGCAGTTGCGAGTTTATATCTCAGAATTGTGACTTTATATCACGCAGTTGCGAGTTTATATCTCAGAATTGTGACTCTATATCTCGCAGTTGCGAGTTTATATCTCAGAATTGTTTATATCTCAGTTTATATCTCAGAATGACTTTATATCTACATGAGTTGCGAGTTTATATCTCAGAATTGTGACTCTATATCTACGCAGTTGCGAGTTTATATCTCAGAATTGTGACTTTATATCACGTGAGTTGCGTTGCGAGTTTATATCTCAGAATTGTGACTTTATATCACGCAGTTGCGAGTTTATATCTCAGAATTGTGACTCTATATCTCGCAGTTGCGAGTTTATATCTCAGAATTGTGACTTTATATCTCGCAGTTGCGAGTTTATATCTCAGAATTGTGACTCTATATCTCGTAGTTGCGAGTTTATATCTCAGAATTGTGACTCTATATCTCGCAGTTGCGAGTTTATATCTCAGAATTGTGACTCTATATCTCTCAGACGCTTTATTGCGAGTTTATATCTCAGAATTGTGACTTTATATCTCGCAGTTGCGTTTATATCTCAGTTTATATATCTAGAATTGTGAGTTTATATCTCAGAATTGTGACTCTATATCTACTTGAGTTGCGAGTTTATATCTCAGAATTGTGACTTTGTCACACGGTTGCGAGTTTATATCTCAGAATTGTGACTCTATATCTCGCAGTTGCGAGTTTATATCTCAGAATTGTGACTCTATATATATATCAGAATTGTGACTTTGTCACACGGTTGCGAGTTTATATCTCAGAATTGTGACTTTATATCACTCAGTTGCGAGTTTATATCTCAGAATTGTGACTCTATATCTCGCAGTTGCGAGTTTATATCTCAGAATTGTGACTCTATATCTCGCAGTTGCGAGTTTATATCTCAGAATTGTGACTTTGTCACACGGTTGCGAGTTTATATCTCAGAATTGTGACTCTATATCTTATCTATATCTCAGAATTGTGACTCTATATCTCGCAGTTGCGAGTTTATATCTCAGAATTGTGACTCTATATCTCGCAGTTGCGAGTTTATATCTCAGAATTGTGACTTATGTCTACGGTTGCGAGTTTATATCTCAGAATTGTGACTTTATCATCTCGGTTTGCGAGTTTATATCTCAGAATTGTGACTATCTATATCTCTATATCTCGCAGTTGCGAGTTTATATCTCAGAATTGTGACTCTATATCTCGCAGTTTGGTTTATATCTCAGAATTGTGACTCTATATCTCGCAGTTGCGAGTTTATATCTCAGAATTGTGACTTTGTCACACGGTTGCGAGTTTATATCTCAGAATTGTGACTTTATATCACGCAGTTGCGAGTTTATATCTCAGAATTGTGACTTTATATCACGCGGTTGTGAGTTTATATCTCAGAATTGTGACTATATCACGCGGTTGCGAGTTTATATCTCAGAATTGTGACTATATCACGCGGTTGCGAGTTTATATCTCAGAATTGTGACTTTATATCACGCGGTTGCGAGTTTATAACTCGTGAAAAAGTTGCAATTACACTCTTTATTTCTTTCTTTAGTGGTGGAAACGGGCTTCCATAATTATTTGTGTGTTTGGATAGTATTAAACACAATACAATGGAAACATTCGCTAAAATGGGTTACATAATATTGATTCGAAGAACCCAAAGTGGATATTTGTTTCCTTTTTCCTATTCCAAATCCTTATAAATGTTGATAAGTTTACTTTGTGGATTGTGTCGCCCTCATCTACAAATATATCAGTTAAATCTCCTACATTTGTTCCAGTGTAAATAACTTGACGAACGTCATTACATTTTAGGTTTTGATTCAGGTCATTGTAGTGTCATTACTAGCAACTAAAGTGTTGGTTGGAAACATTATGCTTATGTTTCCACAGATCTTTCTCTTGTTAGTTCAATGTGAGTTTGCCTCCATTGCTGTCTCTGTAGTTTTTAATCACATTGCTGCATAATTGAACTTCTTTAAAGAAAACGGCAGACAAAAATGCCGCTTTATTAGCACATCCCACTAAAAATCATGCTGTTTGTGGAAATCCCCAGTTCATTCCTATGGGATGTTGTGAGGTAGCAATCGTAAACCAAGGGTGGAGTTTAACAAAGGGTATGTTCATTCGCTTTTTGTAGACTAAACAAACACTATTTAGACTGATCTGGCATGTTCTGTCAAGTGGTTCGTTGTTTAGTGTGTAAATGTTTCAACAACACTCTTATCTCCTCAGAATTCCTCCATGATGCCTGAGGTACGGGACCTTTCAGACGCCCTGCCAGAGATGCCCATGGACCCGATCACTGGCGTAGGGGTTGTGGCCTCGAGAAACAGAGCTCCTACTGGCTATGATGTGGTGAGTGTCCTAGTCAGTATAGTCATGCAGATGGTAAAGATAGAAAGAGCATAAGGAAGTAAAACTCTTTGTTCCTCTAAAGCATTTGTCAAGAAATAACATCTGTTCTTCTAGTTTTTTTGGGGGGTTTGGGTTAGTGCCTAGCATGCCGTTTCTACGTGAGACACTATGGCTTTATTTAAAAACCTAGTGAGCTGCCTACCTAGACAGCATTTTAGTCATAGATTAACATGGGTTTCTTAGTGGCCACTATGATGCCGATAATTAAATTTCACTTTTACATTAATTCATTTAGCAGATGCTTATTTTTATTAGAGCTAATTGTATTGTATATAAATCAACATTGATAATAATAAGAAATGTGTCTTGAGTATCAAATCATCATATCAGAATGATTTCTGAAGGATCATGTGACACTGAAGACTGGAGTAATGATGCCGAAAACTCAGCTTTGATCACAGGAATAAATTACATTTTAAAATGCATTCAAAAAGAAAACAGTTATTTTAAATGGTAATATTATTTCACAATATTACAGTTTTACTATATTTTTAATCAAATAATTGCAGCCGTACTGAGCATAAGAGACTAGAGGTTGACCGATAGTGAATTTTACTGATGACAATAGCTAGATTGGCCCACGCTGGCTGATAACCGATTAATCAAGCGATAGTTTGTAAAATGGATACTGAATGAAAACAAACATAACACGTAAAAAGTGCTGAAAAAAAAAAAAAAGTAATTAAACGTACAAAAAACACTGCATAGTCTTCACTGTGTAAATTAAATATACATTTATTCTTATTAAAGTTACAGAAGTGATTCAGTCAAGAGCAGTGAGTGATGTTGTTTGATTAACATTAAGGACACAGACGGCAGAAGGTTTATTAGGCTGCTGTCACTTTAAGATGAATGCACTGACCTAATATAGAGATACACATGCGCTTTCTTTCTCAACCGTTTACATTTACTTAAGACTAGGGGTGCTCCGATTGATCGGCAACTGCTCTCTATCAGCCGATAATCGCTTTGGGATGACTGATTGGCGGTCTCTAAAAAGGCTGATCTCATTTTGACGACACATAACACGCCTGCCGTGAGAGCTAGGGCATGACATGCAGCGGCACCGTGTCGTTCTCTTTCCGGCGCGGGTAAAATAATTATAATGCTGAAGGTGAGGTACAATTCATATTTCTGTATTAAATAACTTCTGAAGTAATTTGAAAACGTTCTGTGAGATGAAAGTTCACAAACAGTGCGAGTGAATCACTGCATGCACGCTCTTCTTTTTTCCTCTCAAAATGCTCAAATGGCTTTACATCAGCACATCTGCACTAAAATCAAGCTGCACAGTTGACCAGGATTTACCACTTGCACAATCGAGACACACACACACACACACACACACACACACACCATCTCACAAAAAGCTTGCAAGTACAAATTGCGCTGAAATGGTCAAATACACATATATGTATATACTAAATAGCCGTCTTGAAAAGTATGCACGTAACCCCAGTCGTGACCTGCGAGTGAACGTTAACATTTGTGTAACTGCATGTAACCATATCCATGTATTTGCTCCTTAAAGTGACAGCAGTCGAATAAACTGCTGCTGTCTCTGAGTTTCTCTTTGTCTTGTGTTGTTTGACTAAACTCAGTGACACTCACTGCTCTTGAATGACTACCTTTTGCAACCTTAAGTGTAAGGATTAATCTAATTTAATTTATTCAGGGAAGACCAATATTAATTTACATTTGATTCCTTATTAAATTTCTTTAGTATTTCTTACCCCAATACTAATGTTAGACCTACCTGAAAAAATTGTCTTTAAAAACAAAAATGCACTGCATGATCAAAGATTTAGGTGAGATAATTATATACATGTATATGACAAGAGTCACCTAAGGGGGGATTCCCCCATTTTCAGAAATAAAACTCAGGCCCTGAATGAATGGCTATAAAATTCCCTATAAATAATTCTACATGATAAAAAGGCGGCTTCAAATAGATCGGTATCGGTGATCGTATCGGCAGATACTGCTTCCTGTGACCGACAATTGATGATCAGCTCCAAAAATCCTGATCGGAGCACCCTTACTTAAGACATAAATGACTGTTTATGAGGATACTTGCAAAGGCGGGCATTTTGACCACATAATTGTATGTATTTGACCGTTCAAGCCCAATAAGACACCAAAAAGTTCAGTACTCGCATATTGTGTTCAGGTGTGTGCACTCAGAAAATAATTCAGTTCGAGACTCACGCACTGTATGAGCAGTGGCTTTATGTGCGTCTGTTTGAGGTGTGTGCGCTCAGAAAAGGTGTCCTGAACAGTGCACATAAATGTGGGAAATGTGAGTAAAACAGACTGCTGTTACATGACAGGCCTTGTGTAAGTGTTGATATGTAATACTAGACCGATGTTGGATGTACTTCTCTTTAGAGTTAATATCAGCAAAGGGCCCTGTACACCCGCACACAAACCATGTTAATCTCAGTTGTGGAAAATCCCTGGTCATGGTGGCCACAGTTCAAAGGTGTAACAGGCTGGGAGAAATATGATCTGTATGTGGTGTGGTTGTTTTCCCAGAAGCTGACATTTAAAGGCTTGCAGCTATGCAGGCGATATTTACATCATACCACCTGAAATATCAAGGGGTTATATATCACCTTTTTGGGCTTTTAGTATGAATATGTTAGCCTTACTGTTATCTATAAGCTAGTGTGCTCCAAAACAATGGCAAAATTCACATTTAGAAGATTTGAGCATTTAAAACTTACAGTCTCTCACTTCCACCAATGTGGATCGCTGATTTTGATGACATCACTCTGCACTTCAGCTTCTCATCAGATTTTCTGTCCAATCAAATGCTCTCTAGAATCTGAAGCCCTGCCCCCTACATTATAAACAGACGCTGAAGCTGCCGCTGAAATCAGTCACTTGTTCACACATTTATTATTTTCTACATGGTGAATGGCACATAGGGAACGATTCAGACAGTGTAAATATGCTTTCCATTGGGGCGACTGAAGTCTGGTTGCATGTTAGTGTCACGAGAACCGCCGCAGATCCGGTCCATAGACACGACAGCGCAGAGCGGATCATGTGATCGAGTCGTTTCAGAGACACGACAGCACAGAGTGGATCATGTGATCGAGTCGGTCCAGAGACACGACAGAGCAGAGCGGATCATGTGATCGAGTCGGTCCAGAGACACGACGGCACAGAGCGGATCATGTGATCGAGTCGGTCCAGAGACACGACGGCACAGAGCGGATCATGTGATCGAGTCGGCCCAGAGACACGACGGCACAGAGCGGATCATGTGATCGGTCGGTGCAGAGACACGACGGCACAGAGCGGATCATGTGATCGAGTCGGTGCAGAACACGACGGCACAGAGCGGATCATGTGATCGAGTCGGTGCAGAGACACGACGGCACAGAGCGGATCATGTGATCGAGTCGGTGCAGAGACACGACGGCACAGAGCGGATCATGTGATCGAGTCGGTGCAGAGACACGACGGCACAGAGCGGATCATGTGATCGAGTCGGCGCAGAGACACGACGGCACAGAGCGGATCATGTGATCATGAGTCGTTACAGACCAGAAAACGAATCAGACCCGTTTGAATTCTGCACAGAATGCTTTATTTTAAAGCAATATGGAGGAAATTAGGAGGAAACAGCGGCTTTACCAAGCTCAAAGGCTCTGGACAACCTGAATAACTAAATGCTATTGGCTGTTTTAAAAAAGGGGAGGAGCTGTTTAATATGCCCCGCTCTGTCTTCCTGTTTCAGTGGAAATTACATCAACACATTGATTAACTCTGTATTTCAGGGCACTTCAGTGGGCCTTTAAGAATGTGTTTGCGTACACTGTCAACGTTCTGCTCTCATTGTAACATCTGTTTCATTTCGTAAAGATCTCTCCTGAGAATGTTTTCCCAAAACCTTTTGGGGAAATGCCACAGCATAGCATAGCATGAATAGCCTGACAGATCACACCCTAGAAAGTACACTTCTGATCACAGGCCTAGTTTCTCACGTTTTGTGCCGTTAAAACATTTTTGCACCATTGCATTTGTGTGTTTTTGGGTGCACATGATCTGGATCGGCTTTGGCAACAGAAGACGCAGTGGGGTTGTTGTGTTTCCTTTGGCTGTCCCGGTCGTTGTCGTCACTCCAGTGCAGAGCTTAACAAAGCTTCCTGTGTGGATTGCGAGATTGTGTGAAAGCAGGGTCTGTTGATAGCACCCATTCCACCCCTAAAATGTCTTCTCAAATGGCAGAATCGCTGTAGTCTACATGCAAAGCATCAGAACTAGAGAGAAATTTGTTGTTTCCAACACTAACAGTGAGCTACTTGTGTCTTTGTCTGTTTAACATCAAACTACAGAAGTCTGAGGTTTGACCCTTGGACTACCCCCTAAAGTCTGAGCTCTCCAATGACTTACTTGACTCATCGCTTTGTCAGATATCCTTCCAGTGTCTTTTAATTAGTTCAAATGAATGTAGGCATTGCTGTCTATCTGTTGTTTAAAGTGAAATGCAATTGTTTTTTAATTATCAATATCAAACCACCTTGATCAATTTCAAATTTCCTTTAAACTCAAAAGAAGGGTTTCAATATTCATCCAATTGAGTTGTACATTGGTACAAATGTTATGCATGTCTTTTTCATCACAAATTATTAATGTAGCTAATTAATGGTGCCAGCATCAATTATTATTGCTCAGTCGTGGGTTTGGGTATTTAAAAAAATTGTATGGTAACCGACTTTTGTTTATATCTACTGAGAAGTCAGCTGATACTGAGCAGGACAACGACAAAGCTTTGATGAAGCAGGAAATACAAAAATAGAGGAAGTAATGTTTTAGCAAGCCTTGATTTTACTTATAATCCACTTCTTACCCCCTGGCCTTGCATTTGTTTCCTCTCCACTTGTTTTGCATGATGCTGTGTGCTCTGACCTGGAAAAAAAGGGCAACAAGTTGTATCGCAAAGCAAAGTAGGCAGTGGGCAGAGAATTAGAAGATAAAGCAATCTTCAGTCAAATCAAAACACCTTTATTTATATAGCTCTTTTTACAAGTCCAATTGTTTCAAAGCAGCTTCACAGTGTTAACAGGAAAATAATGCAACAGAATTTGATTCGGCTGTACAGCCGCTCTGGTGAAAACGGTGATGTTATCCCGCTAATTTCAATGATCATATAGTGTCAATGCGGGCAGATCGGTAAGTTAATTAATAGTTGAAATTTAGGTGTCCCCAACTGAGCAAGCCAAAAGCCAAAGGTGACAGTGGCAAGGAAACTCCTTCAGGGCCAGAATGGAGAAAAAAAGCCTTGGGAGAAACCAGGCTCAGTCGGGGTGCCAGTTCTCCTCTGGCCGACGAACAAACAGTGTATGATTATAATTCTGGCAACATAGCAGGTCTTAAGTCATATTAGGTAAATAGATATTCGTAAGATTGTTCGAAAAATTGGAGTCGTCATGCCGGAGACGGGTTTATTGAGGGTGTGGTGTCGATGCAGCATTTACAGGGGGAGTTTAATCGATACGCTCTCTACAGACATTTCAGGGATGCGCTGGTTATGTCCAGGCGCTGGTCCACCATCTGGTCTGGATACGGCCCGGATCCGGCTGACGGCAGTAAACCTCGGGATAAACAGAGAGACTAACATTAGTGTAGATGCCATCCTTCTTATGATGTAACAAGTACATCAGGTGTTATGGGAAGTGTTCCCGGTTCCCATGACCTAGTTAATGCAGCCTAACAATCATTTAACTGATTTGAATAATAGAGATTGATAATGTTCTGTGTGTATGCCATAGTAAAGAGATTTAAACTGGTTTTAAACTGACAGAGTGTGCCTGCTTCCCGAACAATGCTAGGAAGATGATCTCTTGAATGGGGTCTATACAATGTGAACTTTTTTTGCGCCATTTTCTTTTTCATGACAAATTATATCATCAGCATAACACTTTTTATCTGTTGTATATTAGAATGCGAGTAAAAAGGTGTTTGTTTTTTTTTTTTTTTGGTTGAAAAATTGTGCATCTCAGTATTTGGATTGGGTCTCTTTTGCTTTAAAGGATTAGCTCACTTCAAAATGAAAATTTCCTGATATTTTACTCGCCCCCATCTCATCCAAGATGTTCATGTCATTCTTTCTTCAGTCGAAAAGAAATTAAGTTTTTTTGAGGAAAACATTCCAGGATTTTTCTCCATATAATGGACTTCCATGGCAACCAACGGTTGAAGGTCCAAATCAATGCAGTTTCAAAGGAAGGGCTTCAGAGGCTCTGCATGATCCCAGACGAGGAGCAGGGTCTTATCTAGCGAAACCATTGGGCATTTTCTTAAAAAAAATAAACATTAGGCTCTATACTTTTTAAACTCAAATGCGTGACTTCTGTGTTGTTCTTCTTCACGACATATGACCTCATCACGGCCATGACGTACGTGGAAATACCGACCCAGTGTTAAAACGAACGTGCAAAGACAAAAATAAAGGTAAAACAACGATTTCGGACAGTTTTCAAGTTGGAGGAGAACATGAGATTTCGGCACTGGGTTGGTACTTCCACGTACGTCACGGACGTGACCTTTCTAACTTGATGCTGTCAAACATCGTGAAGAAGTACAACACCGAAGTTGTGCATTTGAGGTTAAAAAGTATATACTTTTTTTTTTTTTTTTTTTTTTTTTTTTTTTTTTTTTTGGAAAATGAAAAATGGTTTCACTAGATAAGATTTTCCTCGGGCTGGGATCGTGCAGAGCCCTCTGAAGTCCTTCCTTTGAAACTGCATTGATTTGGACCTTCAACCGTTGGTTGCCATTGAAGTCATTATATGGAGAGAAATCCTTGAATGTTTAAGAAAGAAACAGAAATTAAGCTTAAGACATGAACATCTTGGATGAGATGGCGGTGAGTCAATTATCAGGAAATTTTCATTTTGAAGTGAACTAATCCTTTAATGACAGCAGCACTGGAGCTACATGAACAAATGTGATGTTTTCCAGCGTTTTTATTTGAGATGTTTCATAGAGCATCTTGAGCCTCAATGCAAGCAAGAACTTAAGTTCACATGGTCAGTGTCACAAATTTACTTACATTTCAGTCACCTAGAAATTGATTTATTTTCCAGGTTGGGGTTATTATACATTTTAAAATATATTATAAATTTCAAGTCTCAGACATCTGAATACCAACATATATCCCTCAGACTTCTTTTATTTGGTGTATGTCCAGCCTTAAGACTTAATGCTGCGTCACTTCAGACAGTGGCCTTTCCCTAACCCTTATGTGATATTTACCCGTTCATTTAGTCGTGTTTGTTGAGGAAGCCAGCTGCCATGGCACGACTGCTGGGTGGCTGTTTGTGTGGGCAGCTCATGCTGTTTATTGAGCAATCATACATGTTGACTGCTGTTGAGATGGACTGCACTGTTCAGTTAGTACTAACCAGATCCATGTAACGGTTCTTGGTAAAAAAATCGAACCACACCACTCTCCACCCACAGTTCGGCACACATTTGCACCGCTGTTCATCTCAAATCTGACAATGCATCTATAATATGGTTTGTTGAACAGACAGGCCGAGTTCTGCTAATATGTTTCTGTCGATAGATACGCATGCTGGGTCCCCAATAATACATTACAACAGCAATAATCAAAAAAACATGAACAAAACGGCCACTGTAAACTTTGTTCGATGTGAGTGCTGCTGTATGCTCAAACATGACCAGTTATTCACCCGGGTGTTGATAACGCACGTTGCTATCTGTGCTTAAACTAAACTCATTTAAGCCCCGCCAATTTAAACATTCAAAAGCCAGATGAACTTGTGCGCTCTGAGAAGATTTGTGTGCGCCTGTGCACTCGTCCTAAGCGTAAAAATACAGAGATCTCTATAAGTCTTGAGCTCTAGACAAATTCACAAAAAAATCTTGATGTGTATCCACCAGACAGTCTTTTTTTTCCTCAAGTGAACTTATACAGTCGAGAAAGACAATGTATGCGTACAGTATCCATATTTTGGATCTGTGCATTATATCTTAAGGTGACAGCAGCCTTTACTGCTGTCTGTGTTTTAATGTTATTCAAAACAACAAAAGGCAAGGAAATCACTCACTGCTCTTGTTTGAATAGCTTGATTGAATAATAAGGATTAATCTTTAATTTATAGTCAAATACGCAATGTCATTGTACATTTGATTTCTTTATTAAATTTCTGTACCTGAAAACTAATGTTAGTCCTGTCTGAAAAAAACAAAAGCACTGTTTATTTTATTAGCATCTTTGCTCTATATTGTAGTTATTTGCGCTGTTGCCTGTATTTAGATTGATCTTATTTTCGTTTTTTTTTATTTTTTATTTGACAGTAGTCCTTTTTCCCCATAACATAGCAAATACCGTACCCAAGCCGTGGACCTAAAACCGTGATGCAATTTGAACTGTTACACCCCTAGTGTGAACGCTGGCATCTGAACCCTGGTGCTCACCAAACATGCAGATCTGGACCGCTGAAAAGATTGGTCTCGCTCCCATCTTTGGTCAAGGCCGACCAATCAGGTTGTGAATGTATCCCTGTGCCCCTGTGTGTTAAAATGCCACTGTGAACGCTAAACAGACCAGGACTTAATGTTGTTTCTTTGGGGGGTTTTCTGGTCCGGACCAAGCGAACCAAAGTACAAGTGTGAACACCCAGAGGTCTTCAACCCTGCTCCTGGGCGACCCACTGTCCTGCAAAGTTTATTTCCAACCTGCTTCAGCACACCTGCCTGTGTATTTTCAACGGCTGCGTCCGAAACCTGTAAGATGCTGCCTTCGGAGGACACATTTCAAGGCAGGAAGGCATCAAGGCACGTCCAAATCTAATGTTAGCTTCACTTCCTGCTTCCTGGGAGACCTTCAACTGACCGATTTTTGAAGGCAGCATACATGTATCCTTCACTGCCTTTGATATCCCACAATCCTGTGCGTTCCATTCTGTGACAGTTGAGCTGGGGGAAAAAAGATGGCGTCCGAAAGTTGCGTTTGCTGGTCAGTTTGTGTGTAAATGTACGTTTTTAACCAACATTTTACATTTATGATGTCATTTCTAGCGAGAAATGACTAATGTAGTAATTAAACATTTGTTTAGTTCTCACCAAAGCTCTCTCTATTTTGCGGTAGATCATTAAACTGTTACACTGTCTAAGAAGTGTGTCCGAAATTAGTTTTGTGAGGTGCCTTCTTGCACAAACGCTTCCTTACAAGCCATTGTCTGATAAGCCAGCGAGGCAACGAGTCAGCTGCCTAGGTTTTCAGACGCAGCCAGCAAGTGATCCTCAAGAGCTCGATTAGCTTCACCTGTCTTTAATTAGGGTTGGAGCTAAACTGCAGGACAGTGGGTCCCCAGGAGCAGGATTGAAGACCTCTGCCCTAAAGGAACAACTCCGTAATCAACCTTAGTAATAGACTAGTTTGTTGTACATCTAGGCAACTCCTAGAAAACAATTTTGACTCTTCCTAATCTGCTGTGCTTACATGGAGGGTAGGAATTTCCCAGAAGCCCCTGAGAAGCTAATTAAAGTCTGTTATAAATGTCTATTGTACTTTAGAAACTTACATTAGGCACTCGTTTTGGACTCTAACTAAATCCGGCCTGTTTTCTGATGGATTATTAATGTGATATATTGGCTCTTGGCTGTCGTACTGCATGAATTACTGTTTTTTTCCTTTTAAGAAGTACTCAGATAAACCGAATCACACAAGTAACCTTCTGCAGATGGAAAAACTATTTTTAGTATAATCAAATAAATTTTCCTTTTAATTCCTTTTAGGTTGCACAAACCACAGATGGGATTGATGCAGACTTGTGGAAAGACGGCCTGTTTAAATCCAAGGTGACCCGCTATCTGTGCTTCACCAGAGCATTCTCCAAAGAGAACGTGAGTCCCGTCTTCAGTTCGTCATCAGATGATTTCTTTGATTCATGGTAACATTTGACCAATATTTCTCTTTCTCAATAGTTCTCTTGAAACAGAATTTTCTTCACTATTGTGTCGTATATCTGAGTGAAACGGCTTCTCAACAAGAAAAACTGTAGGGAGGGACTTGATTTTGTTCATGGGGAATGTGCAGTACAATTGTTGTGACTCTTCTGACTTTCTGGCGCATGCGCTGTTGTACGTCCACTGGCCAGGCGGTCTCTAATTGGGATGCACACGGATGCCCGCGAACCCTCCTGATGACGAAAATTACGTGAACGCGGACGGAGTATACTTTGGGCTTAACAACACCCTATTTACTTAAGCATTCTTTAGTTCTGAGCTACTTCAGTTTGAAGGGGAAGAACTTTTTAAAATATCCAGAGAAAGTTCATGCTGGAGTGTTTATATAATTTAATATCTTGTTAGAGTTGCAGTGCTCTCTGTAATATGTCACAGGATCTCTTCTATTTGTTTAGTTTTTTTAGACTATTTCTTTTTGTTCATGAAAACAAAGCCGCTTCCTCTCCCTTCTGTCCCTGCGGGGGCTTAGTCTAATTCTTTCTTCTCAGGCAAACCAATGCAAGCTTTAAAACAATGTTTGTGGTTTTAATTTTTCCCTGCTTTTAAATTTACTTCTGTTTTTAGTACAAGAAACCTTGATTACATTACTACTGTTATTTATGTATAAATGTATAAATCCCAAAGCATGCAATCAAGCGCACGGCTAGAGATGTTGTCTATTGACATTCTCCTGTATGTTCTTCCTGTATCTCTCCACAGAGTCATTTAGGAAAT
Source organism: Paracanthobrama guichenoti (assembly GCA_018749465.1). Taxonomy (NCBI): domain Eukaryota; kingdom Metazoa; phylum Chordata; class Actinopteri; order Cypriniformes; family Gobionidae; genus Paracanthobrama; species Paracanthobrama guichenoti. The sequence goes on along the minus strand of CM031947.1, from coordinate 2,570,362 downwards.
GTGCTCGTAGACATGAAGCTCATCGACATCAAGGACACGCTGCCTGTGGGATTCATTCCCATTCAGGAAACCGTGGACACACGTAAGAGAGCCCATGGGCCAGGTTTACTAAACAGGGCGCATTAGCATGAGAGCGCAATTCCAATAAAAAGAGCCAGTGGGAGTGGAAAGTGTGATCTACTGTCGACGCACAAATTAAAGCACACACAGCCGGATAATTTCCATAATGACCAACACAATCTACCAGTTAGCGTCTGGTTTAAGACATGCTTTTTTGGGTGGTAAATAATGGCGCAAACACCAGTAAATTGACTAGTGCAAACCTAGTCAAGCTTGCGTGATTCATTTAAATACTCTCCTCGCATAAATTTAGCGTCTGAAAGGGAAACTCCTACAAATGCATATGCGTACGGTCAGCCGCAAAAATAACCTTTTCAGTGCTAATTTATCACTGCGTGTCTTTAGTAAATCCTGACAGTCTTTTTTTTAACACTAAACACGTTAGTAAATCTGGCCCCATATCTCCTCTTGTTCATTTACAATTGCATTCGGATTCAACAACTGACGCATCTTCAAAACCATATTTTTCTAAAAGGTGTTTACATAATTGATATGCATAGCATCATAGGGTGGATTTGACGTTGAAATATGAATACTTTAAAGTCCTTTTCATTATGCAAAATGTGAAATCGAGCTTGCATAGCTAGATGCATTTGTGTTCACATACTTGCGTATTGTATATTTCAGGCTTAATTCCTAAGGCCCGGTTTCACAGACAGGGCTTAGATTAAACCAGGATTAGGCCTTAGTTAAATTTTTTTTTTTTTAAACGTGCCTTTAGAAAAGAACATTACTGATGTACATCTCAAGACCGAATAATGGCACTGACATGTATTAAGATCTGTCTGTGAAACTTGTTTTCAGTTAAAACGGCTCAAACGTGCATTTTAGTCTGAGACTAGCCTAAGCCTTGTCTGTGAAACCGGCCATAATTGTAATCGGCAATCATTTCATACCCTCCTTGTATGTTTGCACAGACACTCAAGATATGAAAACCGTTATTGTAGCTTAAATAAACCAGTGACACTCCAGACCAGAGTTAAAGGGATGTCTGTTTTCCACTAATGTAGTTGCTTTTAGACGTCCAGTAGAGCTGGACCTCCTTTGTGGATTTGATATCTCGTGTTAAATAATGAATCGATTGTGTGAAATGATCCCCTTTCAATTCCTGCACTGACCTCGTTCTGTCTATTTTGTGAACTCCATCTCCCTTTCACTTTCTTTAACATGTTCTGTTCCTCGCTTTCTCTCTCTCCAGAGGAGCCGGCGTTCAGGAAGAGGAGGTTATGTATTAAGTTCATCCCGAGAGACTCCACCGAAGCTGCCATCTGTGATATCCGTATCTTAGGACGCTCTAAACAGGCGCCGCCACAGTATACGTTCATAGGGTCAGTTACTCTACACAAGAACTTGTGACCTAGACTGACTTCCTGATATTATTTTAAAGGACATTTGAGAAAATTAATAGTATAATGTGGGCAATAAAAAAATTAAACAACATTAGGGAACATCAGTGTGAACTAACATCTTTATATCTGGTGTAAAATAAAAAAATAAATTCACCATGGCATTTTGAATGTTTGAAGATAAATATTGCTGTTATATTTATTGTATTTAATAATAATAATATATTAGAATAATAGTTTCATGATTAAATATTTTACTTTCATGAATGAACTCAACATATATGTTTTAATATTAATATTATATATGTAATATTATTGTGTGTATATATTTGTATATTAAAATAAGAGTGTGTAGATTTATTATATGCACTGTATTTAATAATAATGATAATATTAGAATATTAGAATAAGAATTCATTAGGTTCATTATTAAATATTTTTCCTCCCTAAATGAACAAATAAGTAAATATATAAATAAATAATCAAATTTATTAAAAATAGTTTTTTACTTCTGGTAAAAAGTAAAAATCTATAAACGATAATTAACCTTTTATGGTTGACTTGAATGGTCTGATTTTAATTTTTCTTAAAACATGCAGGTGTCTTGTTATCATTCCACTAACTGAAAACCCCCAAAATATTGCAATTATTAGAGCAATATTCAACATTAGGACTGTTTTTAAGTATTTTTCGGCCTGGGGTATCTGTGTATCTCTGGCTGATCTCCAGGCAACTTTCTGTCTTTGTTGATACTATTCCTATTAAGTACATCTGTGTTTAATTCATCCTGAGCAAATCATTTACAGTTTGGTGAAATGATTTTAATTCTGTATTTCCTCTCAGAGAGCTGAACAATATGGGGATCTGGTACCGTATGGGAAAGGTGCCACGGACCCAGGACTCTTCACCTGTACAGAACAACTCCACCACCAACACCACCAATAACATCCAGACTGTCACCAACAACTCCACTCCAGCGCCAGTCTTGCCCAAGTACGTGTTTGTGAAATCTGAAGAACAGGAAGTGTGAACTGCGTTTGTTGCAACAGCTGCAGAATAGAAAGAGAATAAGACAAACTGAGAGGAGGAACAGAAACATGGAATGGAAAAACACTTCAATCAGCAGATGTTGCTCGGCATTCCTTAGATTCTGGAATAAATGGGGTTGTGGTTTTCCAGGAAAAAATCCTGTATAGTTATAGTATATTCCATATAGTCCCAATATAGGCTTTACGTATAGGCAAATTCAGTTCACTAGCTGACTCCTGTTTTTGCTGACTCAAAAATTGCAACCCTGGCTTGCACTGTGGGTGATTTCATAGGGTCAAATAGGGCCTGCTTTAACGTGGCTATTTTTCTAACCGTTAATGCATTATTGTCACCTTCAACAGCCCTAAATTCAACACCAGACATTTTCTTCGCACACGGTATAAGGTGTAGTCCGACATGCAGGGCCGGCCCAAGCCTTTATGGGGCCGTAAGCAGAATTTTATTTGGGGGACCCTTGGTACGATTGACTATTGTCAATTTTTGATTATAATCGCACACCCATTATCAATTTTATTAGTTGTAGCTGTGTTGCTTACATCATGTCTGCCTGTCATCTTATTACCCTCATATAGCTTTTAATTGTAACAGTAGCAAACCCACAAGATGTTAATTTGCACTTTAATATTCATGGGTATGTACGATTTTTTAAAAGAAGTCTCTTATGCTGAATATGCTCCCAATTTCTGAAATGGAAAGCTTTCAAAGAATCCTAAAAAAAAACTGTTTTCAACATTGATAATAATCCTCATATGAGAATGATCAGTGAAGGATCATGTGACGCTGAAGACTGGAGGAATGATGATAAATTCCGCTTTGATCACAGGAATACATTACACTTTACTTGATGTTCTCATAGAAAACAGCTATTTTAAATTGCAATAATATTTCACAATAACTTTTTTTACTGTGCTTTTAAAAAACAAACAAGAAATGTTGATGGATTTCTTTCAAACATTAAACAGAGCTTTTATTTTATCGGACATTAGTGACATTAGACATTAGTGCTTCTATTTGTTGACAACAAAAGATTTATAAATGATTCTCAGTGCGAATTTGGTAAGGCTTTTTGGGAAGAATGAATTTGCATTCCCAAATGATAATTTTGAGTGACTCAAACATTTAGCACTTGCAAAGATGCATTTACTGTGAACAGAAACTGAAAGCTATGCTGTCCAAAACATCCAGCACATCAGATAAGACATTCGCACTAAACCAATCACATTCTCAAATCCATCCATTCATGAGTAGCACAGTTTCATCACTGATTTTTCTTGCACTTTGAACCCTGGCTAACAAGCTAATAGTATCCGACCGATGGCGCCGCAAGCTCAGTCAGCAATCCGTGCATATATTAGAACTTAACATTTTGCAGTTTATTTAGTAATTGTTTAAGGCCATTTCACGATTTCAAACATCATAAAGTAACAAGAAGTCATTTCATGTGCTCTTGGGCCGCTTGGTTCGCTTATGCCTTGGGCTGGCTCTGCCGACATGTTTTTCCGACTCCTTTTGATTGATGGCCCTGATCATAAGCTGTTTTTGGTTGATAGTGAAAATAATGCTTTTATTGGCTGATAACCGATTATTTCCCGATACATCGGTGCATCTCTGATCTTGATGGTTCAAAAGTTTAGGGTTGGTAAGATTTTTTTGCAATGCTTTTGAAAGAAAAACACTCTTCTGCTTACCAAGGCTGCATTTATTCGATCAAAAATACAGTAAAAACTGTAATATTGTGAAATGTTATTACAATTTAAAATAACTGCTTTGTAATACATTTTAAACTGTAATTTATTCCTGTGATCAAAGCTGAGTTTTCAGCATCATTACATCAGTGTCACATGATCCTTCAGAAATCATTCTGATATGATGAAACCTTTCTGATTAGGGATGGGCGATATGGTGATATATCAATAACGATATATAAATTATAATAGAACCATTTCAGAACAGGTTACATAGACCCTAAGGAAAGCCAAACCGCTAAATGTATTTTTTTTTTTTTAAAGAAAGAAACGTTGTATAGTTTTGAGAACATTTATTGTGCAAAACTGTAATTATACAACATAATGTAGCAGATAAATACAATTCAAGTACACTAGCTGCAGAGACTTTAACAAAGAAAAAGCTTAAATGGATAGTTCTCCCTGAAATTAAAATAAAGTCATCTTTTGCTCTTCTTACGCACTCCTTCCTATAATGACAGTGAGATGCGCGCCATATATGGACAGTGTTCAGGAGGCATACTATGAGGTTTTGCGAGGAAGAAACCTTATTCGGTCAAAACACTGAGCTCAGCCGTTATTCTGCGCGTGTTCCTGTGATGAGCGCGAGCCTTCAGCAGCCGCCGGCGCTCACGCTTATGCTGCCTTCACGTGCTATCGGAAATTTGATCATTCCGACTTCTGAAGTCGTGATTACGAGATCACTGCATTCAAGTTTCAAAATGTGAGGGTGTTCATGTGCAATTTTTAACCTAGGAAACTCGTATTTACGATAATTCTGAGAGCACGTGAAGACAACAGTGCGAGTTATAGTAATGCTGCCGTGGCACCCAGGATAAGCACACACACACACACACACACACACACACACACACACAATTTTGAGAAATCACGCTCAATAGAAACAAACGCGACTCTCGTCTCTCGAAGATATATTAGAAATAATACAATACCAATAAGGTAAACCTCCTGAAGTGAATGTTGTGAGGCGGTAGAACAGATTAGTCGTGTTACCTCTCTTAGCCGGAACTGTTGCCCCACACACTCTACAGTATAGCTTGCTGCTGCTTGTCGGACGGCTTAAATCCAAATAATGGATGTTTCACCAGCTCCTCCGTTTCGCTTTCAGCCGCGTTTACTCAAGATGACAAATACAATGATGCGTTGTAGCCAGTTGCAGCTTGTGGCTCTAAATTTCGCGGGTAGATTGCGTCATCAGCACGCACAAGTTGTGTTTTCATGTTTTATGGGGACATTCCATAGGCGTAATGTATTTTATACTGTACAAACCGTATTTTCTATCCCCCTACACTGCCCCTACCCCAAAACCTACCCATCACAGGAAACATTCTGCATTTTTACATTTTCAAAAAACATCACTTGATTTATAATGTTTTCCTCATGGGGACCAAAAAATGTCCCCACAAGGACAAGGATTTCGGATATTGCCATCTTTGTGGGGACTTTTTGTCCCCATTAGGTAGGGTTTACCAGGATGCATTATCGCGAATTAAAATCTCTATCGTAGGCCAATTTTGTATCGTTTATATTGCATATCGTTCATATCGCCCATTACTATTTCTGATTATTATTGTTGAAAACAGTTGCGCTGCTAAATATTTTTGGGCAAACGGTTATGCATGGGTTTTCAAAAATCTTTAATGAATAGAAAGCTCAAAGATCAGCATTTATTTGAAATAGAAATCTTTGTAAGCATTATAAATGTCTTCACTTTTGATCAATTGAATGCATCCTTGCTGAATACCGGTATTAATCAAAATAAGCAAAAACATCCTGTTTTCCATGACATAACTGGACTAATGAAATGTTTAAGAGTGCTTGCTATTCTTGTGTAACGTGTATGTTTTCTCACATACTTGATGTTTACGGCCTTGTTTGTGTCTCAGGGTTTTGCACGCCCCGGAGCTTTTTCTGACCCTAATGGGAAGTGTCTGTTCCAGCTGTTTCCCTCTCATAGTTTCCTCTGTGTCTGTCTGCTCTCTTGATACTGTCGGCCTGTGATCCTTTTATATATAACAGGATACAACTGCAGTGAAGTCTCCTAAACAAAAATGCATCTCAATAAGGGAGTGACTGTCGTCTCGGTCTGTGGTCCCTGAACGCATGCCTGCACTTTCTCCCAGCGTTACACAACAATTGGGACATCATATCATGGAAAAAAGTACTTTTCTGGAAGTCTGTAAAAATACATTTGCATGCCACCTCGGTGATAAAACTCGTGCATTCGGATGGTGTTGAAATGCATTGCTCTTGTAAATACCAGCATTTTAGCAATAAAAGTCTAGATCTTTAAAATACATCCAAATTACAGCGAAGCGCAACCGTACGGTGCTCTGCAGTGGTCAAAAAGGATATAAACAGTGAATTTTGAAGTGATATATTCTTGTAAACTCAGAGATGTGGATTCGGAAGGCAATTAAATTACCACATGACCTTGGTGTTTGTCAAAAAACAGGATTTTTCCGGGGGTGGTGGGAGAAAAACACTAACATTCTGGACTCGGACGGCAATAAAATCCCTGTCAATGATGAAAATACCTTAAGAAACAATTGGAATTAGCCGTGATGAAGAGAAACAGTTACCGTCCGAATAGGGCTATAGAGGTGGAAATGGTCATGTAAAACTAAACTAACATAAGTGAACTTCTCCTTCCTGTATTGGACGTTATAAGGGAAAGATTATAATGCTTTAAATTCAATCCCTTTAGTTCCAGACACCTATGTCTCTGGTATAACACAACAATGCTGTTTATAGCCATTTTTTCCTACACCCCATGAGGCTTTGCATGAAAACTGGCTACAATGAGATGACCTTATTCTACTCACCCTTCAACTATCAAACATTAAAAGGACATTTAGTGTAAAAGCATTAAAATATTACTACAACAGACCATGAATAATCCCAAAGCTTGATTTATTGGATGTTAAATATCACTGCAGTAATATGTCTGTATTATGTAACAAGCATTGCCTTAATCAGAAATATTAATTAACTGGAACACTGAGTGATAATATTTCAAAGTGATTTCTGTCATTTGATAGTCAATAAATATTGTATTTACCTGCTTTAGAAACATTCCAGTAAACCGTGCATCCGTGTGAAAACAAACCTGGAAAGAGACGTGAGGATTTGGGAAGTAAACGAGAGATTCTTAGTGCATTCCAGTGAATTAATCATGGAGTATATCGTAAATGTAATCAGGAGAGGAGACCACAAATGCACAGTATATGTTGTCGTCTTCATACTGTTACAGAGGAATATAAAGGGGAAAAAAAGAAAATAATCAGGAGCAAACTAATGCAAAGCTCTTGTTATCCCAAGAGTTGCGTTATTCTCCTGACATCTGAAAATAACACATGAAGGAAACTGTACAGCTCATTCAGTCGAACTGACCGATAAGGATTATTTGTAGTGCAACTTTATCATTTGAAATTTTTAGTTTCAGTCTTTTTGAGTGGAACTTCCCCAAACCGGAAGTCCTGCCCATAATCTAAAACACAGTAGGTGAGTTAGGGGGAGAAAAAAGTGGATGCACTCGTTTTGTTCCACATGATTTGGTAGAAGCGTGGAGTTTCCCTTACAGCTGCCAGCAGAACACCTACATACTGAAAACATCAACACAGCACAAGTCATGTGTGCGGTGATTCATGTCATGAGTGTTTAATGGTGGGTGTTGCACTTGAGACCTACAGCATTCTCCTGTTATTAAGTGGATCTGTGGTAAATGCACAGCTTCATCTGAACGTGTGCTAGCAGCAGGGACATGTTACTGGAGCAGTTGCTTATGTTTCATCCTGAAAAATACATAATGTTTGTGAACACCGAATTAATAACTCTTTCGCATCTCGGACACCTACACATAAAATCTTTGGCAAGTATTATCGTAAACACAGTCGGTTATATCTTGAACGGAAACTGCTGAGAAAGAAATCGGATGTGTATCATTATATTGGATCCGTGCATTCTGTCTTAAAGTGACAGTAGCCTAGAAATACCTGCTGCTGTCTGTCTCATAAATGATTTATTTCAATTAATACGGTGAACACTATAGTGTTGATTACATTTCTGTACCTGAATACTACAATTAGACCTTACTTTATTTGTAGCTATCTACGCTTGTGATTTAGTGTATTTTATCTTTTACTGACTTTTAATAATGTTTGATTTTTATTAGTTAGGCTATATTGTGAAAATGAAAATGACGCAGAGGAACATAAACTCTGCCCAATAAGAGGACAGTTTTACTCACATATGACTTGCATTTTGGTGCGCTTTGAAATGTTGCCTTCCAATCCAAAGACAAATGAAGCCCCTATTTTGGAACAAAGCATATGATCTACAGGTCTGAGAAAACCTTTAAAAACAACACTCATGGTATTTCTCTGAGAGAGTTTTCTAACAACTAAAGCTATTTAAAGAATCACCACTAAAAACATCAAACCTAAGCACAACTGCTGAAAATATCATTAAAAAACAAGGGAAAAAATCTAGACAAAATGTACTGAAAGGTTCTAGCATCATCAGGCAAGCGTTTGTTTTATTACAATGATCACTATTTGCATGACTGTTACGTATGCAAGCTTCAGTCCACTCGGTGTTCATTAAGGTTGTCAGTCAGATGAAAGATTGGCAGGGACATTTTTTTTGAGCTGATGAGACATAAACCCCACAGGTTGAAGGAAGATATGTTAAATATGTATTTGATTATGTGATTTTAAGTTTTCTGTTTCTGTTTCTCCTTAGGCACATATCCATGACCTTGCCGGCATGTTTCAGAAAAAGCACAACCAGACCAGACTTTGAACACCAGAACTCCAACCTCTATGCCATCTCTGGTACCAGAGCCGCACAAAAAACACACCTGACCCAAACTGAACACCTTCACGACATCTTCAATATCCCATCAGCGCTAACAAGAGGAGAGGACTGTAACATAAAACCACCAATAGAGCTCCAGTCTAGAAAATGCTTTTACAAATTACATCATTAATTCATTATAATGTAATATAAATAATCAGTAATGGAGTTTACTCTGTAAGTTCACTCTTGATTTAGAAAAAAAATCAACAAAAGTTGCCTATATGATATACACCGATCAGGAATAACATTATGACCTAATATTGTGTTGGTCCCCATTTTGCTGCCAAAACAGCCGTGACCCGTCGAGGCATGGGCTCCACTAGACCCCTGAAGGTGTGCTGTGGTATCTGGCACCAAGATGTAAGCAGCAGATCCTTTAAGTCCTGTAAGTTGCAACGTGGGGCCTCCATGTTTTGTTTGTCTTGTTTGTTCAGCACATCCCACAGATGCTCGATTGGATTGAGATCTGGGGAATTTGGAGGCCAAAGTCAACACCTCAAACTCGTTGTTGTGCTCCTCAAACCATTCGTGAACCATTTTTGCTTTGTGTCAGGAGCATTATCCTGCTGGAAGAGCCATAGCCACCAGGGAATACCGTTTCCATGAAAGGGTGTACATGGTCTGCAACAATGCTTAGGTAGGTGGTACGTAACATCCACATGTATGGCAGGACCCAAGGTTTCCCAGCAGAACATTGCCTAAAGCATCACACTGCCTCCGCTGGCTTGCCTTCTTCCCATAGTGCATCCTGGTGCCATGTGTTCCCCAGGTAAGCCACGCACACGCATCACGGCCTTGGCTGCCCATGACCCTGTCACCGGGTCACCACTGTTCCTTCCTTGGAGCACTTTTGATAGATGCTGACCACTGCAGACCGGAAATATCCCACAAGAGCTGCAGTTTTGGAGATGCTCTGACCCAGTCGTCTAGCCATCACAATTTGGCCCTTGTCAAACTCGCTCAAATCCTTACGCTTGCCCATTTGTCCTGCTTCTAACGCATCAACTTTGAGAACAAAATGTTCACTTGCTGCCTAATATATCCCGCCCACTAACAGGAGCCGTGAGGAAGAGATCATCAGTGTTATTCACTTCACTTGTCATAATTTTATGCCTGATTGGTGTATATGGACTATGTAAACACTACACTTCTTCTTACCAGTCTTCTGAACGGTAGTGTATTATATATCAGATCTATTGCTTGAGGTGAGACATGAGCACCTCACATTTGATATGAAGGTCAGTGAAAAAGAGCTCGGTTAAATTTGCATGTAATAATCCTCTGTCTGAAATCCCATCAGCACTCTGTGTCCATGTGGATTCATGACTGCTGTCATTAGGGATGTAATAATAAACCCTTCTCGAGGTGGAATCACCAACTGCTCCAGATGGTGTTCAGTGATGAGTCAGAATATCTCTCTGTTCTGAGCTCTCATTTCTCACTGCACACATTCATGAAGACAAATTATGTCTCCCTAATGATTTACAGAAAGATGGTTTTATTTGCATTCATCATTTAGCAGATCTTTTTATCCATAACTACTTACAAATAATTAAGTGATTTGTAGTCATTTTGTTGCCTTTTCATTAGACCTGTCTTCTAATCGCAGTTATTCAATCACTGCAGTTATTTGAGATATCTGCAATAACTCTGCAGTTTAAATTTCAATCACATTTTGCCAAAGAATATTAAATCACTGTTGAAAAGTACGTAAAGATAGCAAAAGGTCTTCATACGGAATTAATGTTTCTGGGTTTGATCAGACTTTATATTATATTATATTAAATTATATTACAGTATAGCTGTATGCGATTATGGAAAAAAAAATAGAATTTTTTCTTTTTTAAATATAAATCACGATTCTCCCACAAAATAACAATGTGTAATAACAAAATGTTAATTGCTGCAGTCCATAATGAGCGCGACTGATTGAATGCCTCACTCATAAAGACTTCACTTGATTCATTACTGGATGAATTAACCAATCTCTTGAATGAATGATTCAATGACAAATACATTATCATTTGTCGCCATCTACTGGTGCAATGATGTTGGTACAATCTTTATTAGAAGCATCAAGTTACTTTCAAAAGGTCTTTTGCTCCATTTTGACATCAGTGTTTATATATCTAACCTATAACTTTTATCTCAGTGCTTCTGTGATCATTTGAATTATTGTAACAGAAATAATAAGACTGATACATTTGTCATTCAGGAGTAAAATGAATAATTGTGCAGCTCTATATTATATAAATATTAATATATTAATTTTCACTGCAGTTAGTGTAAATCATGTGGGCTTATTTTATAATTTTTATCAAAAAAGTATCAAAATAATATGTTTGGCTTACACTGTGACAGAATTAAATCGTTAATCGCAATTTATTTGTATGACAATGAATCATCAGCACAAAATTCATGATTGTGACAGGACTACTTTTCATAGCCAATCCATTTTTATATTCGTAGATTAACTTTTTGTGCTGGACAAATTGTAGTGAACTCTAGTTAACTCTGACTTTTTGACTTCTCAGCTATGGATGGAGTGCCTTTCATGATCTCGGAGAAGTTTGCGTGTGCCTCCAGTGACGTGAGTCTTTTTTCATGCTTCAAATGAACTCATGCAAATATATAGATGTGACTAAACAAAATGCTTTCAAAGGATAAAATGCCATAATGTACAAACCTGATTCCATAAAAGTTGGGACACTGTACAAATTGTGAATAAAGAAGGAATGCAATAATTTGCAAATCTCATAAACTTATATTTTATTCACAGTAGAATATAGATAACATATCAAATGTTGAAAGTGAGACATTTTGAAATGTCATGCCAAATATTGGCTCATTTTGGATTTCATGAGAGCTACACATTCCAAAAAAGTTGGGACAGGTAGCAATAAGAGGCCGGAAAAGTTAAATGTACATATAAGGAACAGCTGGAGGACCAATCTGCAACTTATTAGGTCAATTGGCGACATGATTGGGTATAAAAAGAGCCTCTCAGAGTGGCAGTGTCTCTCAGAAGTCAAGATGGGCAGAGGATCACCAATTCCCCCAATGCTGCGGCCAAACATACTGGAGCAATATCAGAAAGGAGTTTCTCAGAGGAAAACTGCAAAGAGTTTGAAGTTATCATCATCTACAGTGCATAATATCATCCAAAGATTCAGAGAATCTGGAACAATCTCTGTGCGTAAGGGTCAAGGCCGGAAAACCATACTGGATGCCCGTGATCTTCGGCCCTTAGATGGCACTGCATCACATACAGGAATGCTACTGTAATGGAAATCACAACATGGGCTCAGGAATACTTCCAGAAAACATTGTCGTGAACACAATCCACTGTGCCATTCGCCGTTGCCGGCTAAAACTCTATAGGTCAAAAAAGAAGCCATATCTGAACATGATCCAGAAGCGCAGGCGTTTTCTCTGGGCCAAGGCTCATTTAAAATGGACCGTGGCAAAGTGGAAAACTGTTCTGTGGTCAGACCAATCAAACTTTGAAGTTCTTTTTGGAAAACTGGGACGCCATGTCATCCGGACTAAAGAGGACAAGGACAACCCAAGTTGTTCTCAGCACTCAGTTCAGAAGCCTGCATCTCTGATGGGATGGGGTTCATGAGTGCGTGTGGCATGGGCAGCTTACACATCTGGAAAGGCACCATCAATGCTGAAAGGGATATCCAAGTTCTAGAACAACATGTGCTCCCATCCAGACGCGTCGTCTCTTTCAGGAAGACCTTGCATTTTCCAACATGACAATGCCAGACCACACACTGCATCAATTACAACATCATGGCTGCGTAGAAGGATCCGGGCACTGAAATGGCCAGCCTGCAGTCCAGATCTTTCACCCATAGAAAACATTTGAGCATCATAAAGAGGAAGATGCCACAAAGAAGACCTGAGACCGTTGAGCAACTAGAAGCCTGTATTAGACAAGAATGGGACAACATTCCTATTCCTAAACTTGAGCAGCTTGTCTCCTCAGTCCCCAGACGTTTGCAGACTGTTAGAAAAAGAAGAGGGGATGCCACACAGTGGGAAACATGGCCTTGTCCCAACTTTTTTGAGATGTGTTGATGCCATGAAATTTAAAATCAACTTATTTTTCCCTTAAAATTATACATTTTCTCAGTTTAAACATTTGATATGTCATCTATGTTGTATTCTGAATAAAATAATGAAATTTGAAACTTCCACATCATTGCATTCTGTTTTTATTCACAATATATTCAGTGTCCCAACTTTTTTGAAATCGCGTTTGTATTATAGGTGCTTATAACTAGCACAAGACCTTATCTGGATGTTGTTGTCGGTCTGACCGTGTTTCTGTATTTCAGTTGCAGCAGGTGGATCTAATGGGCATCAGAATCAAATCACTTGCAGAAATTGAGAAAGAGGTGAGGGTCTGCTGAGTTTCACCCATGACAATTTTGTGTGATCTTTGTGTTCCCATTAAAATGCAAAAAAAAAAAAATATATATATATTTTACATGCACATTAGTTGAATCAATATTAATTTGCTTGTCATTCAGACTAAAGACCCATTCACACCGAAAAATGTTTTGCTCTTTTAGGGATAGTTCATCCAAAACTGAAAATTAGCCCATGATTGACTCACCCTCAAGCCATCCTAGGTGTATATAGGGATGGGTATAGTTAAGGTTTTAACGGTATTATACTCTTACCGATACTGCTTATCGATCCGGTACTTTAACAGTATTCTTATCGGTTCTTTTTGTTATACTTAATTATAATAAAAAGAAAAATTAAGAACATAATTAACATTGCTTTATAATCTGAAAATGTAAAATGTCTATAGCAAAATAAACGGTAATGTTTGAACAAAATGAATATAAAACATCTATCACTAGTGCATTTCCCGGCATTTTTTGTTTTATGCACTGCTTAAAAAAATTAAAGGAACACTCTTTAATCAGAGAATAGCATCAAGTCAGTTAAGCTCCTGGGGTATTGATCTGGTCAGTTAAGTAGCAGAGGGGGTTGTTAATCAGTTTCAGCTGCTGAAATGATAATGAAATTAACAACAGGTACACTAGATGGGCAACAGTGAGACAACCCCCAAAACAGGAATGCTTTTACAGGTGGAGGCCACTGACATTTCTTTCCCTACTCCTCTTTTCTGACTGTTTTTCACTAGTTTTGCATTTGGCTAGGGTCAGTGTCACCCTACAGAGGTTGCACAGGCAGTCCAACTCCTCCAGGATGGCACATCAATATGTGGCATTGCCAGAAGGTTTGGTGTGTCTCCCAGCACAGTCTCAAGAGCATGGAGGAGATTCCAGGAGACTGGCAGTTACTCTAGTAGAGCTGGACAGGGCTGTAGAAGGTCCTTAACCCATCAGCAGGAATGTGTGAATTTCTCTGACCAAACAATCAGAATCAGACTTAATGAGGGTGGCCTGAGGGCCCGACGTCCTCTAGTGAGCCTTGTGCTCACTGCCCAGCACCGTGGAGCTCGATTGGCATTTGCCATTGAACACCAGAATTGGCAGGTCCACCACTGGCGGCCTGTGCTTTTCACAGATGAGAGCAGGTTCACCCTGAGCACATGTGACAGACGTGAAGGGGTCTGGAGAAGCCATGGAGAACGTTATGCTGCCTGTAATATCGTTTAGCGGTTTGGTGGTGGGTCAGTGATGGTCTGGGGAGGCATATCCATGGAGGGACCCACAGATCTCTACAGGCTAGACAATGGCACCCTGACTGCCATTAGGTATCGGGATGAAATCCTAGGGCCCATTGTCAGACCCTATACTGGTGCAGTGGGTCCTGGGTTCCTCCTGGTGCACGTCAATGCCCGGCCTCATGTGGTGAGAGTACGCAGGCAGTTCTGGAGAATGAAGGAATGGATACCACTGAATGGCCGCCATGCTCGCCTGACCTAAATCCAATAAAACACCTCTGGGACATTATGTTTCGGTCCATCCAATGTTGTCAGGTTGCACCTCACACTGTCCAGGAGCTGCCCTGGTCCAGATCTGGGAGGAAGTACCCCAGGACGGCATCCGTCGTCTCATTAGGAGCATGCCCTGACGTTGTCAGGCATGCATACAAGCATGTGGGGGCCATACAAACTACTGAGTACCATTCTGAGTTGCTACATGAAAATTTCAGCAAAATGGACTAGCCTGCTGCATCATTTTTTCACTTTGATTTTTGGGGTGTCTTTGAATTCAGTCCTCTGTAGGATGATAATTTTCATTTCCTTCAAACAATCTGGCATCCTTTCATTCATAACACATTACCCAGTCCATATCCAGCATGATATTTTTCCCCATTCAGATCTGACGTGTTTTCAAAGTGTTCCTTTAATTGTTTTGAGCAGGGTATATACATACGATAAGAACAAGAAACAAAGTGCAAACAAATGGTCAAATAAATACATATACAATAAAACAAAGATACAAATGATTATCTTAGTGCTTTAACCTCAGGAAGGTTTACTAACAATTCACTGCCATCATAAAGCTTGGGAGAGCCAGGACATTTATTAATATGACTCTGATTGTTTTCGTCTGAAAGAAGAAAGGCACATACACCTAGGATGACTTGAGGGGAGTAAATCATGGGGTCATTTTCAGTTTTGGGTGAACTATCTCTTTAAGGCACAATAGTTTGTGTTGGAAGAATTGTTTATTGTTGTTATTATCAATAATAAGTTTGATTTGCTTATTGAGCATTGGTGTGTTTTATGTTATTGCTGTCGACACTGTTTTATAAAAGCAATATCTTTTAAAACGCTGTGCATTACATTGATTCAAGGTCATTGATTATAGTGAATGTTAAAAGAGGTTTTATGGAGGATTTGACTAATCAGCTAGTCTGAAAAAGTCAAGGATGCAACAAGTAGATCAATAGTGACAGTAAACACACTTACAATGTTGCAGAAGAAGTTTCTATTCATTCAAGAATGCATCACGGTTTCCACAAAAACTATAAAGCAGTTTTCAACATTGATAATGTTTCTTTAGCAGCAAATCAGCATGCTAGAATCAGTACCAGTATGTGTAGCTGTTTGTGATTGAGCCACCAGAGGTCAGTGTTTGCTGTGAATCACGCTCTCAGATGGCGTCTTTAACTCTTTCTGTCTGTATGTATTTGTGTCAGTATGAATATAGTTTCCGGACGGAGCACAGCGCCGCGGCCCGTCTGCCGCCCAGTCCCACCAGAACTTCTATGGGCTCTGAGGCCTAAAGCTCACACGCTGGAGGAAAGATGGAGAGGACTTCTGAAGACCTGATCCGAGCAGAGACTCGCCCACCTCTCTGAGATTAAAACAGTAACCCACCGAACAAATCGCAACAAGTTTGACAGAGGAAAAAGATCTCTCTTTTTTTTCTCCATGTAAAAAAAATAACAAATGTCATTTAATGTGGTCAAGTTCAGTCTCTTAAGTTGAAGCTGCTTTTTCACTACAGCGATCAAATCAAAACCACTACAGTGTCGTAAAGGGGCCGAATGGAGCGGTGGGAATGGCCTTGTGTTTGGACTTATTCTGGCTGCTGGACTGAGATGCTGTTACTGTGGTGACTTTATGAAGGGTCGGACTTGGACGTACCCTTGAGAATTCACATTTGAGCCCCAGAGTCTGCGTTCATGCGGCATGGATTTGGAAGAGTATTTTATTTTTTTGTATTTTGCCTCTTATTGTTTTGTTCATTTAGATCGCAGCAACTGCATGTTTGTTTTTTGATCCGTTTGGAAGCGGAGCCCAGATCACTGCACTGTTACAGGATTTCTGAAACATTTCGATATGTTTGAGTTTGTCTGGAAAAAGAGATTAGGGAATAGGAACACTCCGGCTCCGAGCAAGCCCTTGTACATAGACAGGCGATGATGAATCAGGAATGTGTCGTTCTCCAATTGAGTGTTACTCGTTTTCCCTGTTTTTGTCTTTGTGACGTCCTTCTACTCCGGTCACCACTGATCTAGTTTTACTGAGATTTGACTCCCTTTCAGTCTGTCATGGTGTTCGACGGTGCCCAAGCACTTGGATATTGTTTCTGCCAGTCCATTTGTGGCTTCTGAAGTTTATGGTCATATTTTTTTGTGGCTTTTTTAAAATGTAATAAACAAGTGAATATTCCCGACGGCTATATCACACCCCAAAAGAAAAAAATAGAAATTTTAATTTTGCATAAAGAAAATAAAAGCCTATTTTTAGGACCATGGAGTTTCTTTAAAATGTGACATTTTCATTATTTTCCACACAAATTTCATGACTGAAAAATCGTTTTAAATAGTTAAATTAAATTGTACATGAGGTACTTTTTAATTTAAATTATATATATATCACATTTAATGATTTTTTTTTTTAATTGAACTGTAGTAGGATTTAATTTGGAGTGCTTAATTCTAATGAAAATATTGTCACAAAAAGTGCTGCTTTATGCAAAATACAATTTCTCATTTCTTTCTCTTGATTATTTATATATATTTTTTTCAGAGATTCGCCTGATTATCCAGAGCAAATTCAGTTATTAGCCGTTCAGTTTTAGTAAAGCATTCAGCAGCTCGCACAGTGTCGGCCTTGCTCTCCGTGCCGCCGCTGCTTTGATTTGATATGATGACGATTATTGGTGAAAGTACGGTGTTCAGCTTGGAAGCACCACGAGTCCATTCAGATGGACCATTCACTGTGAGACTTTAATCAGACACTCAGATGGGTTTTAGATTTCTCGCGTCGTGGGTAATAATGTTTAAGCAGCTATATTGTTACATGTTCTAACCACTATTGTGACTTTTATTGTGTATGATTTCAAATCTGAAATTAGCCACAAATCTGACCTTCTTTTTATCGTTTCATGTCTGCTGAAGTCAATGGCTTCAGACCTTCAGATTCGGCAGGCATCGCTCAAGCCTGTTTTTTGGGTTGACGACGTCTAATCCGTTTGGAAAACTCCCATGTTTATATCTAAATAAAATCGGAACCAACATTTTTTGTTTAACAACATCATGTCTGAATTACATGCTGATGTTGATTTGAAATTTCTTCAGTCAATTCAGTCATTTATTTAACAGTAAATATGAATGCATGCAGCATTATCTATTTTTTCAACATTTAAAATGAGGATTTAATTTGCTATTTCATAGTACTCTTCGATCTAATTATTTAATGATTTTATATGAAGACTAATTTAAATGTTTAGGAATGTAGCTAGTATGTTGCCCCGATATTTTTTTTATGTTGTTTTTGGGAATAGTTGAGTGTGTTTTGCAAGTTGGTCACGCAAACAAATACTGTACAATAAAAGGTGTTCAGTTACTGCACTGCGCAAATAAACTCCTGTTCACGATTTTATAAACCGCTCCGTGTTTATCGTCAAGCTCAAGAGCCTCTAGATGAACCTGCTGTGTGTTTGTCATTTGCATTGTCAGCTGATTTTAATTTCTTTATTGTATAAATGTGAATGCCACTGCTGGTTGAGATTTGTGCGTTGTTATTCTGTAAAAATACCATGAACTCTTCATGCATTTGTTATCGACAGAGAAACACAGAAAGTCTGCTCTCAGATGTATTTGTGCCACTTGAGGAACACTCTTTTAGGTATTGAGTTTGATTTGAAGGTATTCGATGGTTACTTTTAGATGTTTGTGCGTATAGTATCACCACTTGCTTCCTGGCACATCTTACCCCTGTTTGTGCAGATGTCTGTGGTTTCGCCACAGAGTAATACTTGTTTACTGGAATTTTGCCTCTGTTTTGGGTTCACAAACGCTCCGCACTTCCTGTGGCCGTTTGACAAGTCACTTTATTTAGATCCAACATGCGCACAAAACCACAGGGACACTTTCAAGACTCCGAGCATTAAAACACTGCAGACGGTTTCGAGCGATGTGCAGCTTTTTAATGACTTTTTAAGAGAATGAAGAGCTAAACAAGAAACCGCAAAGCACGTTTATAGACCGTGATTGAGCATTTAAGAAACCGCACAAAGGTTATTTCATTTTCTCTCTTAATCGTGACATCTTGGTTCTGGTAAGTGCTACGCTTGTACTGTAAGATGTATGTTCGGTGCATGCGTGATCATTGACTGACAGTATGAGCTCAGTTTCTTCAGGTTTAATGAGGCTTTGTGCTTGTTTGTTTTTGAGTTTCTTCCACTTGGAAAATATCATGTACTGTGACCTGCAACGATCTGATTAACATTCTGGGATAAACCGTACAAGTGCACTAAGACCAGGACTAGCTGGATTCAGATCCAGATCAAGTTATGGAGGTTATGCTAAATGTATTACAGCATTCATTTCAGAAACTTCATTCAGAGCCATGGGATTCTGGGAGATTCTCCAACAACCAGGGGTTGAGGTAACACCATCTTGTAAGATACTTTTAGGTGAGACCCAGATAAATGACCAGTTTTGAAAGCCACAACAGGCCATGTGTATGTGGTCTTTACATTACATTCGCTGCAGCTCTCAGATCTCATTCTCCATAATCAAATCTGTTGAGTTCAGTTGCTGCACATGACAATCAATTGCCTTTTGCTGCACTGTTTTAAAATCTGAACGTGCATGTGAATCAAATTTCAGAGCTTTAGTGGAGGGGAAGATTATCAGTGGAAAAATTACTTGTTCAACTATTTTATGGAATATAATGCACAAGGCTTAAAGGGATAGTTCAGCCAAAAATGAAAATTCTGTCATTAATTACTCACCCTCATGTCGTTTCAAACCTGTGAGACTTTTCTTCTTCTTCTGAACACAAATGAAGATCTTTTTGATGCAATTCTGAGATGAGATTTCTGTCCCTCCATTGACAGCTACGCAATTACTGCTATGATATTCATAAAGAACTATTGAACATTCATCAACTCACACATCAGTTGTGGTAAACGGAAGCTCAAGCATGTTCGCTTGACATGCCAGAACCAGTGAGGTTCGTTTGAGCTTCAGCGAGAACCAATGAGGTTCATTCTGTTATGCAGCACGTTTGAGCTTCAGCGAGAACCAATGAGGTTCATTCTTGTGTTACGCAGCACGTTTGAGCTTCAGCGAGAACCAATGAGGTTCATTCTTGTGTTACGCAGCACGTTTGAGCTTCAGCGAGAACCAATGAGGTTCATTCTCGTGTTACGCAGCACGTTTGAGCTTCAGCGAGAACCAATGAGGTTCATTCTTGTGTTACGCAGCACGCTTTGAGCTTCAGCGAGAACCAATGAGGTTCATTCTTGTGTTACGCAGCACGTTTGAGCTTCAGCGAGAACCAATGAGGTTCATTCTTGTGTTACGCAGCACGCTTTGAGCTTCAGCGAGAACCAATGAGGTTCATTCTCGTGTTACGCAGCACGCTTGAGCTTCAGCGAGAACCAATGAGGTTCATTCTCGTGTTACGCAGCACGCTTGAGCTTCAGCGAGAACCAATGAGGTTCATTCTCGTTACGCGCAGCACGCTTGAGCTTCAGCGAGAACCAATGAGGTTCATTCTCGTGTTACGCATCACGCTTGAGCTTCAGCGAGAACCAATGAGGTTCATTCTCGTGTTACGCAGCACGCTTTGAGCTTCAGCGAGAACCAATGAGGTTCATTCTCGTGTTACGCAGCACGCTTGAGCTTCAGCGAGAACCAATGAGGTTCATTCTCGTGTTACGCAGCACGCTTGAGCTTCAGCGAGAACCAATGAGGTTCATTCTCGTGTTATGCAGCACGTTTGAGCTTCAGTGAGAACCAATGAGGTTCATTCTGTGTTACGCAGCACATTTGAGCTTCAGCGAGAACCAATGAGGTTCATTCTCGTGTTATGCAGCACGTTTGAGCTTCAGTGAGAACCAATGAGGTTCATTCTGTGTTACGCAGCACGTTTGAGCTTCAGCGAGAACCAATGAGGTTCATTCTCGTGTTACGCAGCACGTTTGAGCTTCAGCGAGAACCAATGAGGTTCATTCTGTTACGCAGCACGTTTGAGCTTCAGCGAGAACCAATGAGGTTCATTCTCGTGTTACGCAGCACGCTTGAGCTTCAGCGAGAACCAATGAGGTTCATTCTCGTGTTATGCAGCACGTTTGAGCTTCAGCGAGAACCAATGAGGTTCATTCTCGTGTTACGCAGCACATTTGAGCTTCAGCGAGAACCAATGAGGTTCATTCTCGTTACGCAGCACATTTGAGCTTCAGCGAGAACCAATGAGGTTCATTCTGTTACGCAGCACGTTTGAGCTTCAGCGAGAACCAATGAGGTTCATTCTCGTGTTACGCAGCACGTTTGAGCTTCAGCGAGAACCAATGAGGTTCACTCTCGTGTTACGCATCACGTTTGAGCTTCAGCGAGAACCAATGAGGTTCATTCTGTTACGCATCACGTTTGAGCTTCAGCGAGAACCAATGAGGTTCATTCTGTTACGCAGCACGTTTGAGCTTCAGCGAGAACCAATGAGGTTCATTCTCGTGTTACGCAGCACGTTTGAGCTTCAGCGAGAACCAATGAGGTTCATTCTCGTGTTACGCAGCACATTTGAGCTTCAGCGAGAACCAATGAGGTTCATTCTCGTTACGCAGCACGTTTGAGCTTCAGCGAGAACCAATGAGGTTCATTCTCGTGTTATGCAGCACGTTTGAGCTTCAGCGAGAACCAATGAGGTTCATTCTCGTGTTACGCAGCACATTTGAGCTTCAGCGAGAACCAATGAGGTTCATTCTCGTTACGCAGCACATTTGAGCTTCAGCGAGAACCAATGAGGTTCATTCTGTTACGCAGCACGTTTGAGCTTCAGCGAGAACCAATGAGGTTCATTCTCGTGTTACGCGAGCACGTTTGAGCTTCAGCGAGAACCAATGAGGTTCACTCTCGTGTTACGCATCACGTTTGAGCTTCAGCGAGAACCAATGAGGTTCATTCTGTTACGCATCACGTTTGAGCTTCAGCGAGAACCAATGAGGTTCATTCTCGTGTTACGCAGCACATTTGAGCTTCAGCGAGAACCAATGAGGTTCACTCTCGTGTTACGCATCACGCTTTGAGCTTCAGCGAGAACCAATGAGGTTCATTCTGTTACGCAGCACGTTTGAGCTTCAGCGAGAACCAATGAGGTTCATTCTCGTGTTACGCAGCACATTTGAGCTTCAGCGAGAACCAATGAGGTTCATTCTCGTTACGCAGCACATTTGAGCTTCAGCGAGAACCAATGAGGTTCATTCTGTTACGCAGCACGTTTGAGCTTCAGCGAGAACCAATGAGGTTCACTCTTGTGTTACGCAGCACGTTTGAGCTTCAGCGAGAACCAATTGGTTGAGCTTCTGTTTATGTTCGCTGATTAATGTTTAAATGTTAAAAGCCTAAATTAAATGTTAAACATATAAAATGATTTATTCATAAAATTTGGACTTAACCGCTCAATTCATATGGATTAGTTTTATGATCTCTTTATGAACTTTTTGAAGCGTCAAAGTGGTAGATGCATAGCTGTCAATGGAGGGACAAATCTCCCAGATTTCATCAAAAAGATCTACATTTGTGTCCCGAAGATGAACAAAAGTCTTGTTTGGAATGACGTGAACTATCCCTTTAAGAGCGAAGAGAATTGACTGTTGTCCTGTGACATTTGTCATAATCTCAGCATTATGTCCTTAAATCAGTTAACTCCTGTATTGCCTCCGAACACTTCTGATGTCTAGTTCTGCCGTCATGGAAAGAAAGTTGGGCTTCCTACCAGACGTTTACAGCGCACCCCAAAGACCTCCCAGTCGAGATCAGCCTCTGCAGCGTGTGTCATTTCTGCTTTGATACTCTTTTGAAGGTTGTTTTTCCATTAGCTTCAGAGGAACCTTTGCCACGGGACAATAAAACAAGTACATAATGAAGCCAAACCATGAAAAATGTCATTAAAGCAAAACCTCCCAGCAAAGAGATCTGATCAAATGTAATCTGAACTTTATTAGCCTTTAGTACTTTCAGGGCAACAAAAATGACATGTATA
Source organism: Paracanthobrama guichenoti (assembly GCA_018749465.1). Classification (NCBI taxonomy): domain Eukaryota; kingdom Metazoa; phylum Chordata; class Actinopteri; order Cypriniformes; family Gobionidae; genus Paracanthobrama; species Paracanthobrama guichenoti. The sequence goes on along the minus strand of CM031947.1, from coordinate 2,547,299 downwards.
TATTTTTTAAAGGTTACATTGATTTGAAAGATACATTTATGGCTGGTTTATAAAACTAGGTTTAAGATAGTCCCAGATTAAAATGCATGTTTGATGTTACAACTGAAATAACTTTCAGGGACAGATCTTAAAATATGTCCGTGCCATTGTTTTGTCTCAAGCACACCAGTAATTTTTTTTTTTTTCTAAGTCACGTTTATAAAAGCTAATGTTTTAATTGAACCAAGGCCTTATCCTGGCTTAATCGAAACCCTGTCTGTGAAACCAGGCCTTTTTAAAATTTAATTCAATATGCTACGTGCCTAAAAATAAAGCTCAGCGTTAGATTATACAGTGATGCAATGACAATTTTAGAAAACAATCAATGATATTAAAACTTTACTCTGATGGTAAAAAATAAAAAATAAAAATCATTGATTTAAAGGTGTAGTGTGTAGTATTTATGAGGATCTATTGACAGAAAGGCAATATGATATGCATAACTATGTTTTCAGTGGTGTATAAAGACCTTACATAGTGAACCGTTATGTTTTTATTAGCTTAGAATGAGCCATTTCTATCTCCGTAAACCGCGGGTCCCCTTACAGTGAAATCTGCATTTTTGCACCGCCATGTTTCCACAGTAGCCCTAAACGGACAAACTTCTCTACAGAGCGCTAGTCACTCTCTGCTCTCTCAGAGGACGACACGTTTGTCCTGTGTCGGCCACCGTAGCTTCTCTACGTGCTTTGAAGGGGAGGGGGTAGGGGTGGTCGGTTGTAATTCGCAACCTCACCACTAGATGTCGCTAAAATTTACACACTGCACCTTTTAAGGTGATATTTGGTAACACTTTATTTTGATGGTCCACATTACACATTCTACTTCTGAGTAATTTTGCAAGTGCATGTCAACTTATTCTAACCAGTACCCTAACACCTCAAGTCAAGTCACCTTTTTTTATATAGTGCTTTTAACAATACAGATCGTTTCAAAGCAGCTTCACAGTGTTAACAGGAAAATAATGCAACAGAATTTGTTTCGGCTGGACAGCCGCTCTGGAGAAAACAGTGATGTCATCGTCCAGCTCAGTTCAATTCTCATACGATGCGGGCAGATCAGTCATATAGTTGAATATTTAGTGTCCCCAACTAAGCAAGCCAGAGGCGACGGTGGCAAGGAACCAAAACTCACTCAGGTGACAGAATGGAGAAAAACACTCTGGAGAAACCAGGCTCAGTCAGGGGGGCAGTTCTCCTCTGGCCAATGACCGAACAGTGTATGATTATGATTCAGGCAACATTTCAGGTCAGAAATCACATTGGATCGGAACATTCAGAATATTTGTCCAGTTCGATCAGGTTGAAGATCGGAGTCGATGAGGCCTTCACAGGACAGAGTCTAGGTGACACGGTCTCTGCTGACACTTCAGGGCTGTGTTGTGATCGTGTCTGTGTGCAGGTCCACCATTTGATCCGGATACGGCTGACTACGGTAACCTCTGGATAAACAGAGAGACTAATATTGGCGTAGATTACAGTATTCTAATGATGTAACGAGTAGGGGTATTGTCACATTTTTCACACTAACATTTACTGAGCACCATATATCACAATGGTATAAATGCCATACCAAATGAAAGAAGAAAGTCTTGGGCACACATGTTGTATTTATAACATCTTCATATCTTATCTCATTAAGGAGTTGTAGACTGTTGAATAGAGAGTGTGCACCTGTGACAATTTGCCCCATCGGCTGGTAAGTTGTCACACTAGATTATCTAAAAATAAGAACACAACTACTTAAATCAATATTCACAATTTAATTTTTAAATTCAAACCAGAACTAGATATACATCAAATTCTAGAGAATTTGAAAGAAAAAACAAACAATCAAGTCCAAACAATGCACATTTGAATCAAAACACAAGACCATTTTACTTCGAACTTTAAATTCAAATGTTCTCTGGCTTGCACATACGTCCATGATAACTGAATGGAATGCTGCAGATAACTCGCTTAACTTAACATCTGACTAAATCGGACTCATCTTCAGAGTCACAATTCTGGCATGTAAATTGCCTGGCCTGAGGTGCAAGCATCATGGGCCCATTTGTTGCATTTTACACATTTTACCCAGGTCTCCTTTGGACAGCTGTTTGAAAATGGCTCCACACAGACGAGGCAGAAGCACTCTTCATCATGATTTTTCTACCTTTACCTGCCTGACTGCCTTTAACATTGTCAGGTGGTATACATGCTCTGTCTTCCACTGATAATTCCTCCCTCCCTCCTATGTGATGACTTGCCCCAAACTGACGTGTGCTAATGTTGGCTATATCTGAAGGTTAGCTCAAAACACACGTTATTGCCTCCTCTATTTTGTGCGAAATAATATTTTTTAACATTCATACAAAGTTGTATTGCGTAAAATGTAAAGTGCAATATTTTTTTTTTCTTTTTAAGCAGAAAGATCTTGACCACATGTGAACAGAAAGTTGACTATAGAAGTCGTCACAAAGTGGTTATTTGATTTGAGATAGAGCCTCTAGTGTTGTAGTTATGAACAGTGTGACAACTTACCCCACTCTCCCCTACATCAGGCATTATGGGAAGTGTTCCCGGTTTCGGCTGACCTAGTTAATGCAGCCTAACAATCATTTACTGATTTGAATAATAGAGATTGATAATGTTCTATGTGTAAGCCATAGTAAAGAGATGCGTTTTTAGTCTAGATTTGAACTGACAGAGTGTGTCTGCTTCCCGAACAATGCTAGGAAGACTGTTCCAGAGTTTAGCTGCTAAATAGGAAAGGGATCGACCGCCTGCAGTTGATTTTGATATTCTAGGTATTATCAACTGGCCAGAGTTTTGAGACCGCAATAGACGTGATGGAGTAACATGCGTTAAGAGCTCGCTCAAGTACTGGGGAGCTAAACCATTTAGTGCTTTGTAAGTAATAAGCAAGATTTTAAAATGTTTAATAGGGAGCCAGTGCAGTTTGTTTATTAAGCGTGCAGGGCAACCACCCAGTAGAGCATTACAATAATCTAACCTTGAGGTCATGAACTAACTGTTCACTTAACCTAGGTCTAACATCATTCTACTAATACTATAATGAGAGTTATTGACATGCAGTTGCAAACTTACTTATAGTAGAATGTCCAAAGTGGATCATCGAAATAAAGTGTTTCCTGATATGATAACTGCATCTATATGCAGTATAATGATAATGGCATATTACTGCTAAATAAAGGTTATTTATTGGTATTGATGGTTCCATGAAGAACCTTTCAGATCCATGGAACCATTCGTTGTACAAATGATTCTTAATAGCAGAAAAAGGTTCTTTGGATTATAAAAATGTTCTTCCTGCTAATAAAAAATGGTCAAATTTGAGAAGTGTTGACTGAAATGTTCTTTGTGGAACCAAAAATGGTTCTTCTATGGAATCACTGCAAAACCCCCTTTAGAAACCTTTATTTTTATGAGTGTGGTTCACCTTTGTATTTATAATATATGTATATATACTGGTAAATATGATCAAATATGGCTGTAAAAAATAAGTCTGCATTGTTTATCCTTTTGAGCTTTTATTCAAAAAAATGTTCACAAAAATCGAACCTTTCATAGAAGTAAAAGAATGGAAAGTCGAGGAAAATCACATTATGAAGTAAATGCTTTTCTCCAAAACAAGAATTATTTATGAGTAAAATATCTCTGAAGTATATTCCCATTAATATTGGGGTGACAAGGAACATCGTCCGGCTATGATGTCATGTTTCACAAGAGTATAAATATAAGGACGCGCAAAGGCCAAGTTACTTCAATCATCATCACACTGAGTAAAACCACAGAATATAGCTCTGATGTGCAGCAAAAGATCGTTGAGCTTCCCAAAATAGAAAGTGGCTGTAGGAAAATAGCTAAAGCATTGATAATTCCCATTTCCACCATCAGGGCAATAATTAAGCAATTCCAATCAATTAAAGATGTTAGGAATCTGCCCGGAGGAAGATGTGCGTCTATATAGTCCTAATGCACGGTGAGGAGGAGAGTTTGAGTGGACAAAGACTCTCCAGGGATCATAGATGGAGAATCGCAGAGATTAGTTAAGTATTGGGGTCAGAAAGCCTAAACTAAAAAACAACCCCTACATCACCACATGTTGTTTGGGAGGGTTTCAAGAAAAATCCTCCTCACTGATCCAGAACTCCAGCATATTCAGTTGTCAGACACGACTGGAACTTCAGACGGGACCTGGTTCGGTGGTCAGATGAAACTATAAAAAGAGCTTTTTGCCAGCAAACACATCAGATGGGTTTGGTCCAAACAGAGATAAAAAGTACCCCATGCCCACGGTTAAAAACACAGCTGGATCTTTAATGTTGTGGGCCTTTTTTTTTTTTTTTTTTTTTTTTTTTGGAGGTCCTAGACATCTTCTTTAGATACATGGTATCATGGATTCTAGCAAATACCAACAGATACAAAATCAAAACCTGACGGCCTCTGCTAGAAATCTTACAATGGGCCGTGGCTGGATCTTCCATCAGGACAGTGATCCAAAACAAACATCAAAATCAACACACAAACGTGTCACTGAGCACAAAATGAAGCTTCTGCCATGACCGTCCCAGTCCCTGACCTGAACCCTATAGAAGATGAGTGGGGTGAGCTGAAGAGAAGAGTCTGAAGGATCAGGAGAGATTCTGTATGGAGGAATGATCTCTGATCTCTGGTCAGGTGTTCTCCAAACTCATCAGGCATTATAGAACAAGACTCAGAGCGGTTATCTTGGCAAGAAGAGATTAATTATGGCCAACGTGTTTTGGAGAAAAGCATTTATTTCATAATGTGATTTACCCCCCACTTTCAATTCTTTTACTTCAATGAAAGGTTAGGTTTTTGTAAATTTTTTGAATAATAGATCAAAAGGATTTTATTTTTTACAGCCATATTTGCTCATATTTACCAGGGGTGCCAACAATTTTGACCACCACCACCACTATATACTGTATATTCTGCATTATGCACCTGAAGTACTACTGTTATTCTGCACATAGTTGGATTTTATGACCTTACAAGTTTGATTAAACAATCAAAATATGAGGAAGAGATATTTTCAATATGAAGGAAAAACAAAACACTAAACTTTATTTTGGCAAAAAGACATAAAACAAAAACCATGACCGGTTATTAGCATTGTTTCTCTCTGCATGTGTTCATAATGTCTTTGTATGACAGCCTGGCCATTATGTCAGCACAATTTGACGCATTATCACAAATAAAACCATTTTCTTCAAGCGAAACTATGCAATATGATTGCAAAATCAAATTTGGGAACACTTTGTTTTACAGTGTCATTGTTCCATACATGTAGTTACTATAATAATTACAAGCTTAATATTACTCGGGACTTAAATGTATAATTACAGTGTAACAAAGTGAAGTGTAAAATGAAGTGTAACCTCACATTTGTAATAATATTTAGGCTATTTAAAGGGTGAATATGGCAATTTTTCACTTTTGGCCACTACTGTAGGCTGTACAGATTGAATTGATATTGTTTTAATCTGTTTTGCATCATATTGACACATGTCCAACTCAAATTTGTTATCGCAGTAGAGGGTTTATTCTGAATTAGCCGCAGATCCTGTTGCCGTACGGAACCTATTAAATGCAACCACAATAAACAGTTTAAGAGCTCGGTTTGTTTTCCCCGCTTGTTAAAAGTATTTACATGCAATATTTTCCATTTGGAAGAAAACGTGCGTCACATAAATGGGGATTACACGAATTAGCTTTAATATCGTAAAAGGCATTTGATCAGGGCTTTGATGAGACATGCTTCTCTTTCAGGAGGGATTTTAATGAAGCTCATTGTGGGAGGTTTTCCTGAATTAACATTCATACCAAACATCCACAACGTAATATTCAGTGTCCACCGGTTTCCTCTGTCGGCAGATCAAATGTTAGATATAAAGCTGATAATGGCTCGCACATGTGCTGTGATCTGCTTGTTGAGAAGTCAGATTTGATTCTTTTAAACTTGTTTGATTTCATGTTTTTGCACCTCTGGCAAGTAATTTACATTATATGCAATGCAAGTAATGCTACTGCTTTACCCCCAGTTTCACAGACATCTTAAATCTAGTTTAAAATTCAAAAAATGCATGTTTGAGCTGTTTTAACTGAAAGCAACATGCACTGACATCTTAAAATATATCATGTTTTTTTGTTCTTTCTAAGGAACATTCATAAAAGCTACTTCAGTGTCCTAATTGAACTAAGGCCTAATCCTGGCTTAATCTAAGCCCTGCCTGTGAAACCGGGCCTCGGAGTTTGAATGTAGTAGACCTACTGTTTTTTTTCTTTTTCTTTACCTTTTAAATTAAAACAATTATTCACTATACACTGATCAGGTATAACATCATCTTAATATTAAATACCATCCTAATAACTATCCTAATATTGTGTTGGTCCCTCTTTTGCTGCCAAAACAGCCCTGACCTGTCGAGGCATGGACTCCGCTAGACCCCTGAAGGTGTGCTGTGGTACCTGCCACCAAGATGTTAGCAGCAGATCCTTTAAGTCCTGTAAGTTGCGAGGTGGGGCCTCCATGGATCGGACTTGTTTGTTCAGCACATCCCACAGATGCTCGATTGGATTGAGATCTGGGGAATTTGGAGGCCAAGTCAACACCTCAAACTCATTGGTGTGCTCCTCAAAGCATTCCTGAAGCATTTGTGCTTTGTGTCAGGAGCATTATCCTGCTGGAAGAGCCACAGCCACCAGGGAATACCGTTTCCATGAAAGGGTGTACATGGTCTGCAGCAATGCTTAGGTAGGTGGTACGTGTCAAAGTAACATCCACATGGATGGCAGGACCCAAGGTTTCCCAGCAGAACATTGCCCAACGCATCACACTGCCTCCGCCGGCTCGCCTTCTTCCCATAGTGCATCCTGGTGCCATGTGTTCCCCAGGTAAGCCACGCACACGCACCCGGCCATCCACATGATGTAAAAGAAAACGTGATTCATCAGACCAGGCCACCTTCTTCCATTGCTCCATGGTCAAGTTCTGATGCTCACGTGCCACTGTTGGTGCTTTCGGCGGTGGACAGGGGTCAGCATGGGCACCCTGACTGGTCAGCGGCTATGCCGGCCCATACGCAACAAACTGAGACACCTGACACCTTTCTATCAGAACCAGCATTAACTTCTTGAGCAGTTTGAGCTCCAGTAGCTTGTTGTCTGCCAGCCTTCACTCCCCACATGCATCAAATCCTTACGCTTGCCCATTTTTCCTGCTTCTAACACATCAACATTGAGGACAAAATGTTCACTTGCTGCCTAATATATCCCACCCACTAACAGGAGCCGTGAGGAAGAGATCATCAGTGTTATTCACCTGTCAGTGGTCATAATGTTATGCCTGACCGGTGTACTTTTGTAAAACCAAAATGCATGCGTGCTGCCAGATTGATAAATGGTGCTATTACCTGAGTTTAATAAACGGCTATTATGAAGAGGGTTTGTACACAATTACTAACTTCTTTCTTATCAGTGTCACAGATATCAAATGGCACGGTGTTTTATGGCACTATTTGATCTTCCCTAAACGTATTCAGCCCTGGTTAAAAAGATAAATATATATATCCCAAGAGGTTTTTCTTTCTTTCATTGTTTGTAAAATGCAATGCGAGTAAATATCAATTAGATCTTTTCCTTATGTAGTAATAATAGAGACAGAAGGCAGAGGTTGTCCAATAGCAGGAAGATTGACGCTAGAGGGCGCAAGAACACACTATGAAGCGTTCAGCGCTATACAGCCTACTTTTACATGGGCATTCTTTTATTATTTTGTATTTTTGCAGTTTCGTATTTAAATTGAATTGGCTGTCTACAGAAGCAGCACGTGTCGTAGCCTATAATTCCTGGGTTTTTAGAGTTAAACTATTACACGCTTTAAGCCAAGGAGTAGAATGGAGTTTGTTGGGTTTTAAAGGTGTTTAACTCCTTAATTATAGCTTGAGATCAATTAACAGGAGTTAAACTGAAAGGCTGGGTGATTTCAGTAGGGAGACGGTGTGTGTTCGTTCTGCATAAAGTAGGCATCGTGTTCCAAACAACAATTCAGTTCTCACAACTAAAGGAAGATTAGCCTACACGGTCCTTCCGTGGAAGAGGCGTGAAATCGCGTTCACTGTCCGATTTTAATTTTAAATTAAATCTTTTTAAAATTAAATACAAAAATCTGAGACACAAGTAAGCATAGGCGATCATGCGCGAGGTGAAAACTGACTTTATTATTATTATTATTATTATTATTATTAGAACGTTAAGACATTCTGGAGGGAAAAATCTCCCGCTTTAAAATCGCTGAATAAATCGCATCCCGATGTTTGCTTAGAATACCAGGCCTTTATTAAATTCAGCTTTAACAACGCAGCAGGACATGAAGCCAGACTACAGTACATCACATCTACTGTACAGACAGGCCTACATTAGCGCTGAATATTACATTATTACTACGGTAAAATAGTGATAGGTTCATTAAAATGTGCGTTGGCTTAATGCGGTTTGTCCTTTAATGAAATTAATGTCATTTGTATGTCGTGTGAGAATGCAAATTAATATTTTAATATCCAATATAATATAGTCGCAAAAAAAAAAAAAAAAAATTATATTCTACTAATCTTTAATTAGCTCGTTTATATTTTAGTAATCTTAATTTGATCTAAAACACAAAATAAAAATAAATAAGCTTGAAGAAAACAGACCCTCCAACGATGATGCTTTTACTTGGAAAGATAAAAAAGTGTAAAAAGATCGAGGAGAAATGATTTGATCTACAGGAGGGACGTAAATCAGCCTGTCATAATTAGAGGAGAGAGGAATACTAATGAGGAAAGTAATAAAGATACAAACTCCCCCTTTCTTTTCCTTTCCTCGCAGGTTTATTGCCCTGAGATGTCTGTCTGTGAAATGAATTCGCGCAGCTCTGAAACACAAAGATTCTCCTTATGAATTTTACATGGATATTATGCGGGGAGAGATTAAATCAGCTTTTATCTGGGTCTTTATTAATCATGCAGATAATGTCACCTCATGGAGATAAAGCAGCAGTTTTCATCGCAGCTGCGCGACAAATCAAATCGAGATTCGGAATATACAGGCTCGACTGTTGGAAATGTTTATGACGAAAGCAATTAAATCAAATATTTTAAATAATGTAACGAGTTTAAAGTAGGCTACATATATTATTTCAACAATTAAAGTTACATGATTTTTAATTATAGTTTTGATATACCCTCTTAAAAAAAAAAAAAATACTGGGTTGTTTCAATCCATGTTTGGGTAAACCGTTGGTTTAAATGTTTAAATTCAGTTTTACGGTTAAAACGGTTTTAACGGTTGTTAAAAATTGTATTAAAAATAAATAAACAAACCATATTTGGGTTTGTGCATATTTGACCCAAACATAGATTGACACAACGCAGCATTTCTTATAGAGTGTAGACAGCCATTTTCGTAATTGATTCATATTAATCCGTATAAACGTAAAATAAAATGAGCTTGAATGGAAATAAAAAGTTGAATGTTTTGAGACTTAATTTACGCCCTGATGCCGTTTGTTTTATATCAGTTTATTATTTAAAATAAGATTAAAATGAGATGTTACCTACTAAAGCTATATTTTTCACTCAAAAACAAATAAAAACAAAAACAAATTGGGTCACAACCGTTAAAACCGTTTTAACCGTAACAATTAATTTAAAAATTTAAACCAACGGTTGGATTTGTCCCAGACATGTTAGAGTGTTTACAGCTTATTAACGGTAGAATATTTTATTATAACAGCCTATTGTTAATAACCGTCACCATACATGATCACAAAGCATTTTTGATGTTGTTGTTGAAATCATCATTAAACTCTGAATGATGTTGTGGTCGCACAGTAAAAAAACAAAAAAATACTTAAATTGGCGGGTGAACCTGTTCGTACTGAATTATATTTTGGATTTGAATAATTCAGATATTTTCATATGCGACTTGTGTTTTTATTTGTACAAAGCACATCATACTTGTATTTAAACTATTGTGAACTGCCCTCAGCACGTGTGCGTCTGTGTGTTGTTGTGGGCGGTTCCGTGGCGATCCGGCGCCAATAGCATCACCCGGAGTTCAGGAGAATGACGCGAGCACGGGGAGTTCGGCGGCTCCTCGGACTCCTCAAGAGGAGCGCGGGACGGGAGAACTCTCAGTGAGTGAGGAGCTCGCGCCGGTCACACACACACACACACACACACACACACACGCGCGCTGGATTACCAGAGGATCGGACTTCAGGCTACTGGATGGTTTCATTCTGTTTCTCCGGAAGAACCCCAGAACGCCTCGTACTCTACGCGTATACAATTCTTTTTTTTTTTTTTTTTAGTCGAACAAGCAAAGACAGTTTACTTTTAGTTTCTATCTCGGGCACGGTCCGCGTGCAGCAGAAGTCTGGATCTGCTCCTACACGTCTTGACCGTAACGCACCAGTCCCGCTGCGTCGAGATGCTGGACGGGATCAAGATTGAGGATCAGTTCGGGACAGGAGCAGAGTCTCTGGCGGTGATGCTCGGTGAGGTCCTCGCGTGACACTTTACAATCACACAATCGTCTAAATTAACGTACAAAATTATCTCAAAAGTGTCTCATTTGACATGAACTAACTACTTACTTTTAACACATTACTCTTTGATAACTTTATAGGCTAATTCTTCACAGTGCATTAACTAACGTTAACAAATACAACTTTGGATTTTAAAAATGTAATAAATGTTGTTATTAACATTGACTATAAAAAAATGGAGTTGTTTCAACGGTCAAACGTGGACAAACCCAACCGTTAGTTTAAATTTTTAAATGACATTTTTAAACCTAACGGTTGTTTGTCCACATTTGACCGTTGATTGACCGTTAAGATTAATAAATGTTCATTTTTAATGTTAACTAGTACTAATATTAACAAATTAAACCTTATTGTAAAGTGTTACCAAAATATTATTAAATATGACGCCAATTTACTTTTTGTATAGGCTAACTTTTCATGTTTTTACAGCGCTTGTAAATTATACTAATAAAAACATACCAGCCTATGTTTGTATAATTATAATAATAACGAGCTGTAGCCTAATAACAGCGAGCTTCACAAAAGAATTCAATATTAAGTCAATATATTGTAAATGTTTATGTTGTACCTAAAACATTTTTCTAGCAAATATCAAATGGAAACTTGGTCATGATTCTTCTATGCTGAATGCGTTTTTGTTGTTATTTTTATTTTATTTTTTGTAAACGAAAAAAACAACAAAAAAAAAAACAGTTATATTAAATAATAACACAAATATTTAGGCCACAAATGTTTCGCGTCATTCAAGTGTTTTAATTTTATTGAATATTTAATATAACATGATACATGTTATATATATCCCCCCCCACAAAAGTGTAGTTATGATCAGGTATAACGCTTTTAAATTATGGAAACAATATTTTCAGTGTGCTTTAGAAAGCGAGTTCCTAATGCATGTGGCATCTGTGTGTGTGTGTGTAATTGTCCAGCAGAAGTGTGTGATGTATTGCTCGTGTGTTGCAGGTTCTGACTGCGCCCACCCGAGTGTGTGTGAAGGATGTCACAGACCCATCTCCGATCGCTTCCTCCTGCGAGTGAACGACCGCTCGTGGCACGAGGAGTGTGTGCAGTGCTCGGTGTGTCAGCAGCTTCTCACCATGAGCTGCTACTCCAGAGACCAGAAGCTCTACTGCAAACACGACTACCAACAGTAAGAGCCGCTTCCTTCCTCCCGTGTCCGGCCGCGCGAGGCTTCAGCCGGGGCAGTTTCTCTGAAGCAGCGTGCGTGCGTGCGTGCGTGTGTGTGTGTGTGTGTGTGTGTTCATAATGGGAATATTTCAAAGCGATTATTTATTTTTTGTTTTTATCACACATGTTGGATAGACTATATAATTAATACATTAGGCCTGTTTATATTCGGATATTATTAATTATTATTATTATTTTAGCAAATAACGATAACGGCAATAAGAACAAGATTGCTAGCTATTGTTGTTGTTACTATTATTATTATTATTAGACCCTATTATATTTATTATACTTAAAGGATAAAATAGCCAATAGATTCGAGACTTATGATAATTATAATAAAATTAACTCGAATAAATTTTGCATAATAATAATAATAATCGGCCTAATAATAATTTTGCTGTTATTCGTACAGTCGTACAGCGAGAGTCATGCTTGACTTTTGGTCCAAATGCTTTAAAGGCCTCTGCTTCAGTCTAACGCGACGTTAGCGCGACGTTAGCGCGACATTAGCGCGTCCTGCGTCTGACGTCACGGCGTCTCATTTATTTCGTCAGTAGTGGAACTTCTTCTGTGTCGTCATATCTGGGGCTTTTTTTTTTTTGCAATTAAAGTTTTTTTTACCGTTGCTTTTGAATAAGAAGCTTACATGTCTTTTAAAGTTCTCTTATAAATCTAACGGAATTTCTCCGTTTTTGGGAATGTCATCCACCTTTAAATCTATCATTTAAAAAAGATTTTTTTAATATAGTTTGGAGTTGATGTGCTGCTGTAACTTGTTGTATTACAACGTTTATAGATGGATCATGGATCACTCATTATCTTAAACTATACACTTTCAGTGTTATACGGCATCACTTCATTTTACAGGGGCATTGTTGCATATGTTACATGTAGTTACCATAGCAATAACTATAAATTATGCATAATGCATGCACTAACCTTAAAAAAAAGCCTAATCCTAACCCTATAGTACTCAATATTACTCAGTACTTAAATGTATAATTACAACCTTAAAATAAAGTGCAACCCGATAAACTTCATATTTATGCTCCAGTCCCCCAGCTGTGTGAAGTGGCTTTAATGTCGTGTTTTTTGAGAGTAGTATTTATAAAGCAGTGATGAGGTACTTGGTGCTCTTAATTCACACCCGGCCTTGCTTTTTACGGCTCTCTTTTAAGAGAGATTAACAAGCAAAGCCACAGAACGCGTAACACACTCACACACACACACACACACACACACACACCTCCATGCTTAACTCGCTGTAATTGACAGACACGCTTGTAATGAGTCGAACAGTAAAGCTCGCTGTGCTGTCACTTATTAACTCATCTAGTCTGCTGTGATTATAAATCTGCAATTTTTGCGTTGCATCTTTTATGTTGCCGTGTTAGGTTTGTAAGTGATAAAACAATAGATATTTGTATTTGGACGCTTCATGGTGGTCAGATGTTAGCTGAACATGTTCATATTGTGAAATGTTAAGTGAGAACTAGAGGTGTTGTGTGTGTGTGTGTGTGTTATCCACAGCACAGCAGATGCTCATTTATTCCCCTTGTTTGAGGGTACAAACAGTGATGCAATGATTTTCAGATGCAGAAACGTCCTCAGAATATCACTCTACACCACGCTTGGCATGTTGAAAAAGCAACCTTTTCTTGCTGTATGTTATTGAGAGAGAGTGTATTCTCTGCCATTTGTGGTTGATTTTGTGTGCTATTCGATGAATTTCACGTGCCTGTCTCATCAAGCGTCTAAATGTGATCGCTGGAACATCTGCTGTTTCGTGTTGATTTCACACTCGGCTCATGACATGATAAGGCACGCTCGAACTTATAGTTTAAAAGCATATTTTGCTTCTCCTCCAAGACCAGACAGCGATTCTGGATCTCAGCGCTGCTAATTCCGTAGGAGCTTCTTTTCAGTCGGATAGCATTATCGGCCACAGTATGCTTTTCTTTCTTTTTTGCAATTTATTATAATTTCTATACATTTGATTTGTTTGTGGGGTTTTGGCGTTTTGCTGTTATGCATGCATACATATAGCAATGAAAAAAATTGGTGTTTATGTGTGTGTGTGTGTGCGTGTGTATCCAATGGCTATCTAAAATATCCTGATTGGTAGAAATATACACTCTAAAAAATGCTGGGTTAAAAACAACCCAAGTTGGGTTAAAAAAATGGACTAACCCAGCGATTGGGTTATTTTAAGCAAACATTTAACCCAACCGCTGGGTTAAAACAACCCATTTACTGGGTTAAAACAACCCAATCGCTGGGTTAGTCCATTTTCAACCCAACTTGGGTTGTTTTTAACCCAGCGTTTTTAGTGTAATGTAATATAATATGCAGAATATGAAGTATAATATAATCATATATATAAAAGAGTTTGATCTGACGATATATGGCGATACAATAGTATGCTGTTTTGCAATTTATTATAATTTCTATACATTTGATTTGTTTGTGGGTTTTTTAAATGTATCATACATATAAATATCTCAAAATTGTGTGTATATATATATATATATATATATATATATATATATATGTGTGTGTGTGTGTGTTTATCCAATGGCTATCTAAAACATCCTGATTGGAAGATATATTTCTATAATAATATGTAGAATATGAAGTATAGTATAATCATATCTATTTTGATCTGACAATATGGTGATAGTATGCTTTTTTAAAATTTCTATACATTTGATTTCTTTGTGGTTTTGTTGCATGTTGCTGTAAAACAGTTTATTGATATAGGGGCTGTGCTGTTCTTCATGCACAATTTGTTTTTTACTAGAAATGGTCAAAAGAACAAGTTTCCCATAAACCCTGACGTGGCAGAAACCCAAACCCAAAGGGGCTGTAAACAGTGCTATAGACCTCTGTATACGAGAGAGACAATATCTGCCACTTCACAACCACTGGTGGACCCTTAGGAAACACACACACACACACACACACACACACACACACACACACACACACACACACACACACACACACACACACGAGGTTTCTTTCAAAACGCTTTAATGGCTTTGACTAGCTGTAGTGTTTTGTTCTGAGATACCGAGCGCAGGAATTGCTCAGCTGCAGTGCTATGAGATCTTCAGATCGCAGCTCTCTCCTCTTTCTGTGTTTGGATGTGCAGAGAAATATCTCAGATTACAGAAACAACAAACACGCTTATTAGCCCTTCAGAAATGATGTGGGAATTAGACGTTTGCTTCTCTATAGCCTGTTCCATCACTGGCCCCTGAAAGCGTTTGTTCACATTTTAAAAACAAAATATCAAACACAAGCGTTCAACTTCACTTTTCGTCATCATTTTTGCCCAGTTACTTTTAATAATCTGGCGTAGCAGTGATTTCGTTCAGTGGGTGGATGTATGAA
>CM031947.1:2524553-2527053 GCA_018749465.1 Paracanthobrama guichenoti | reverse complement strand
GTGCTGGGTAGATTACTTGCAAATTGATTACAAATTACATTACTAAAATTGTAGTTAGTAATTTAAAGGATTAGTTCACTTTAAAATGAAAATTAGCCCATGATTTACTCACCCTCAAGTCATGCTAGGTGTATGTGACATTCGGATAATACAATCGGAGTTATATTAATAAACATCCTGACGCTTCCGAGCTTTATAATGGCAGTGAATTGCAACCAACAGTTATAAGCTCATAAAAGTGCATCTATCCATCATATAACTGCTCCACACGGCTCCTGCTGGGTTAAAAAATAACCTAAGTTGGGTTGAAAATGGACTAACCCAGCGATTGGGTTGTTTTAAGCAAACATTTAACCCAACCGCTGGGTTAAAACAACCCATTTACTGGGTTAAAACAACCCAATCGCTGGGTTAGTCCATTTTCAACCCAACTTGGGTTGTTTTTAACCCAGCCTTTTTTAGAGTGCATAACACACTACACTACTTCCGATGTCGTAAGTTGCGCTTTATTTATATTTTTTATTTTAGATTACTTTTGACCTAACTCGTTTATCACTTATCGTTTATCACCAAATATTTTCCATTCATCAACAACATGAAAAGCATTAAGCGTTGCATTATACCAGGGATTGTGAGTTGATGAATTAAATCAAAGTGTAAAATTAAAGTGAATAATTTGTTTTAGAAATTAAAATTTGAGAGTAAAAAGAAGAATTAGGGAGAATCCTGAATATGTTTGGACTCTGATTACACCGTGCTGGGTAGTAACTGATTAAATATATGATTTTATGATATATATGATAAATTATGATTTTCACACACATATACTGTATATATTTTTAGTCCAATATAAACACAAACTTTCATGTTAATGCGATTCATTGATTTGACAGCACTAATTATTATATTAATTAATTGCCTAACTTTTAAGTGCTATATTTAGGTAGACTCAAACAATTCTGATCAAATTCTCCCAAGATCAAATAAAGCTGATATCCATGTTTTTTTCATATCTTTTGTTTTTTTTACTTTTCCAAATAAATTTTTGGCAGAAACATAAATGCCAAAGTCGGTATATCTGAGGACTGAAAGAGCAGCCTTTGAGCAATGCCTTTTCCTTTCAGGCCCCTGAACTCCTTCTCCTGCGCACCACCCAGATTCCCTCTGTCTTTCTTGTGGTCTCTTCTTCTTCTAATGGGATTAGCGGTATGACCCCCGCGTTTCCGCCCCGGCTGTAGAGTTGAGCTCCACACTTTTATCACTGACTGTGACACTGAGCTCCCCTGTCGCTTTGTGCCCGCCGGAAGCCTGTTCCCTAATCCACTTATTCGTGTGGAGAATGAGGGCAAAGAATGAGACGATGGAACAATATGGAATGGAAGAGGAGGGACTCTGGAAAAGACCCCCTGCGACTCTGTTCCTACACCAAATAAGAGAACGTGAGATCGATATTATGAGGCTTTAGACGCACGCATGTGTGTTTAAGTTGCCTTTTGTTTTCAAGCACTAGCCACAGATTTATGCGTCACATTTACTGCATCATTTAACAAAATGCCACTGTAGTGCACAAGCCAATCTTTTAATGCCACTTAAAGCTTTCAATATTCTCATTTTAACGATGTTTGGGGGTTTCTGTAAAGACTTGGTCATGTTTAGATGTATTTATCTGTGATTTAGACCAAAAAAGGAAAAAAAAGTGACTTTTAGATTAAAGCTACTGTCAGTTTATCTCCTTGAATGCATTTTATCTTATTGTATAACGCATGCTAGCATGCATGCTTGCTAATGCTAGCGTGTTAAATCTGAGCATGCAACCATCAAACAAACACTAATTGGCTAAACACTACAGTTTTTTTGCATATTGAGCTCTGAACAGTATAACTGGAAGTTTTTCCCAGGCAACCGATATACTACATACTTTTACATCAGTTTTATAGTTGCTGGTTTTATGTCTCTTGTATCACTCCTTGCTCACTTTGTGTTTGCATAATGAAATAATCTCAACTCAAATTTATTTATTTAACACATTTATATAACATGCATTTATTTAACTATTTTGTTTATTTATTTCACATTTTATGTAACATTTATTATTTATTTATTTAGTTAGTAGCCATACAAGTCTGGGTCTTGATCATTATTTATTTATCTATTTATTTGTTTGTTTGTTTGTTTGTTTGTGTTTAATTAACCATTTTATTTATTATTTATTTTTAAATTTATATTATTATTATTATTATTATTATTATTATTATTATTATTATTTAGTTAGTAGCCATACAAGCCATGGTTCTGATCACTCTTTTATTTATTTATTTATTTATTTATTTATTTATTTATTTGTTTGTTTGTTTGTTTGTTTGTTTGTTTATTTGTTTAATTAACCATTTTATTTAATATTTATTTTAAAATTATTATTTATTTTAAATTATTATTATTATTTATTATTATTATTATTATTATTATTATTATTATTATTATTATTATTATTTACTTAGTT
>CM031947.1:2499553-2522053 GCA_018749465.1 Paracanthobrama guichenoti | reverse complement strand
AAAAAGTACTACTATATATATATATATATATATATATATCTGTAGAATTATAAATAATCAAGTCAAGTAGAAGAAAAAAAAAAAAATAAGAATAAAGTGGAATAAAATAAGTGAAATAAACTGTGCAGTGAGTAAACTGTAGACTTATAAATATGTGGTTAACAAATGTATAAAGAGTATAATGTGCAAACAGGTTTATGACAGGTTGTTACACAGTAACAACGAGAACAGAAAGTGCAGTGCAATGTCAGTGTATCGATGTTTATCCTGACGTGAAGTCACGTGATGTTAAGTGACTGAGTTCAGGAGTCTGATGGCCTGGGGGAAGAAGCTCCTCCTGAGTCTCTCAGTTTTGGCCATCAGGCTTCGGATATATTTTCATATTCATCGGCATTAATTTGTCCCATTGATGTTCATAAATATATAGGAGAGCG
Source organism: Paracanthobrama guichenoti (assembly GCA_018749465.1). Lineage (NCBI taxonomy): Eukaryota > Metazoa > Chordata > Actinopteri > Cypriniformes > Gobionidae > Paracanthobrama > Paracanthobrama guichenoti. The sequence continues at coordinate 2,521,619 of CM031947.1, read as the reverse complement.
CGGGGCACAGCCTAACGCTAGTTAGTTGTAACGCGCATGGTTTAACACTTTCCACACATGCCAGGATGATGAAACTTTGTGTATTTACTAGTTGCCATATCAACATTATTTAGAGAGAAAAAATGCGCCAAAATTCAAAAATCGTTGGAAGATATCACTGAACCTTTATTTTATTTAAATCCCAGCTGCTCAGGTGGGGTGTGTTCTAACACTGCGTTACAATGAGCCCCTATTAGAAATATGATATTATATTCTATACTTTTATGAACTCTATTGAGAAACCATGAGACAAAGGTGAATAATGACTGCGAGTCAATGTGCAGAAATGATTCTTTATTATTATGTTTTGAACTCTGCTGTAGAGCTGTATTTAGTGATGGGTTTGTCAAACTCAAAAAATATATATTTTTAAAGATTAAAAAAATGCATAATTGTATTTTATTGACAAAATGGATATTTTTTTGATTATATCAGGTAACATTTTAATCTGTCATTTGCTCATGTTACAGTGTACCCCACCTATGGGGCATGTTGTCACATTTCACTTCCATTCTTTCGGGGTAAATCAAGAAAAAAGTATACACTGTATTAATGAAACAAAACCACATATTTGTACTAGACATGTGTGAAATGAATGTGGGAAATAATAAATACTCTGAACCCCAAGTGGATTTACACAAACTGAGAAAGGTTGTGCCCCGCTCTCCCCTAGTCAATGAATGCAAGACATCACGTGACTGAAGCAAATGAATACTAATACATCTTCCTTCAGTGTAAAATCTGTTAAAACCTTTCCCACGCCTCTTATTTTAGAAGTTATAGATATGCTTTTATCTGATTTTAATATTCTGATGTAATGAAAGGTTTACCTAAAAAGTCCATTCTCTAATCAGTGGGAAACTCTTGAGCCGTTTAAGTCTCAAGTCTTTTTATGCCCACTGTTCGAACTCCCCATAACTCTCTTGCAAATGAGGAGGCAAGCCGGGGCGTCACGTTGTAAAAACCAAACGCTCAGTTTTATTAGAAACCGCAAGATCTGCTGTGCTCCCTGTCTATCAAAGGGATCAGGCCGTGTATCCGGGTGTAAATCCAGGATCCCGGGCACAGCGGGCCACCAAGACCTCTAAACATGCGTCAGCTCCTGTGAGTTTGTGGAGACGAGGAGGAGGTGGCGTGAGTGAACCGCAGCCGTAGCTGACGAGTGGCTGCAAAAACAACACTCGGTGGGAAGTGCTCTACGGATTGTGTTTCATGCCTCCCGTGCAAAGACCCACGCAATACTTTCCTCCCTCGCGCCGATGCTCCTTCAGCTCAAGGTGATTTGTAACCTGGTTTTCCTGACCCTGAAGGAGCTTCAAACGGAGCAATCTTGGCCGGGGTAGGAGGGTTTGGGATGCTTGGAGGTGATGACAGCCGGCAGTGTGCCGAACTTTAAGCTTCTCCATCGACAGCAGCTCACCTCAAAGTCTTCATTTGTACTCTATTTAGTCTCATTTCTGTCTTGGTGAAACAACTGAGATAGTGGAAAAATGCCATCGGAGCATATTAGTCCTAAGTATCTTCAGAATATGTTGTAAAATTCACCATACACTCTTAAAAATAAAGTTTTTTTTTTTGGCATTGATGGTTCCATAAAGAGCCATAGAACCCTTTCCAGTGCACAAAAGGTTCTATACAGTGGAAAAATGTTGTTAAAATTTCTTTAAAGGTGCTGTATGTAAGATTGACAGCTAGTGGTTGAAATGGGTACTGCAGTCCAAATTCTAAATATAGTTTGCTCCGCCCCCTCCTCCTCAGACTCAACACTCACACAGGTTGCCAGTTTGAGGACACGCAACAGGAACGAGTGCAATTGACAATGGAAGGCGAGGAGACTTACACACTGTGAGCTGATGACTTGATTTATCCGTGTTATAATGTGCTTTTTTTAGATGGATGCTGAGGCTTTGTTAGGTCGGGTAGAATCTGCGATCTCTGACCCAGTTTGTTTGCTGGCTTCCATGGCAGTAATATGCTGTGTTTTCCGCCAACTGGCAACCTGTGGTGTCGAAATACTATTGGGTAAACTGGCAACATCGGAAACAGACATTCCGATACGGAACGCACATTCCAAAGTAGAATAACTGGCTGTAGCGTTTTTCTTAGAAAAGCGCATAGGAATTTATCATGTTTCCTAAATATCTGCAAACATATTATGGTATTAATATTATCTCATATGTGTGTCGTCTAGAGTTCCAGAATGTCTCAAACTGTGCTCAGATTCTGCAGCCAGAAATCTGAAATTTCAGTTTGAACTTCAACATGTCTCATTTGCGTTTCTCATTCAGTCTATTTTAGGAGCAGCATGTGTGTTAACTTCTAGGCCACAGCTCCATAGTAATCTAGATCAATTTGTTCATCATTTATGAAGAAAATTTCGAAACGTTATTTAACTATTTTTCCAATTACCATTTTAAAGGCCCACTGAAGTGCTTTGAAACGTGCAGCATTATTCAATGTGTTGATGTAATTTCCACTGAAACAGGAAAACAGGGCGAGGCATATTGATCAGTTCCATCCCCTTTTTAAACAGCCAATAGCATTTAGTTTATATCACAGGTCGGCCAGAGCCGCTGAGCTTGGTAAAGACGCAGTTTCCTCCTAATCTCTAAACGTTTCTCCTTGTAATCTCCCTCATATCAGTTTAAAATACAGAATTCTGTGCGGAGTTCAAACGGGTTTGATACGTTCTCTGGGCCGACTCGATCACATGATCCGCTCTGCGCTGTCGTGTCTCTGGACCGACTCGATCACATGATCCGCTCTGCGCTGTCGTGTCTCTGGACCGACTCGATCACATGATCCGCTCCTGTCGTGTCTCTGGACTCGATCACATGATCCACTCTGTGCTGTCGTGTCTCTGGACTCATGATCACATGATCTGCTCTGTGCCGTCGTGTCTCTGGACCGACTCGATCACATGATCCGCTCTGTGCTGTCGTGTCTCTGGACCGACTCGATCACATGATCCGCTCTGTGCCGTCGTGTCTCTGGACCGACTCGATCACATGATCCGCTCTGTGCTGTCGTGTCTCTGGACCGACTCGATCACATGATCCGCTCTGTGCTGTCGTGTCTCTGGACCGACTCGATCACATGATCCGCTCTGCTCTGTCGTGTCTCTGGACCGACTGATCACATGATCCGCTCTGTGCTGTCTCATGTCCGCTCTGTCTCTGGATCGACTCGATCACATGATCCGCTCTGCGCTGTCGTGTCTCTGGACCGACTCGATCACATGATCCGCTCTGTGCTGTCGTGTCTCTGGGCCGACTCGATCACATGATCCGCTCTGTGCTGTCGTGTCTCTGCACCGACTCGATCACATGATCCGCTCTGTGCTGTCGTGTCTCTGCACCGACTCGATCACATGATCCGCTCTGTGCTGTCGTGTCTCTGCACCGACTCGATCACATGATCCGCTCTGCGCTGTCGTGTCTCTGCAGCGACTCGATCACATGACCCGCTCCTGTCGTGTCTCTGGGCCGACTCGATCACATGATCCGCTCTGTGCTGTCGTGTCTCTGGACCGACTCGATCACATGATCCGCTCTGTTTTGTCGTGTCTCTGGACCGACTCGATCACATGATCCGCTCTGCGCTGTCGATCCGCTCTGCGCTGTCGAGTCTCTGGACCGACTCGATCATATGATCCGCTCTGTTTTGTCGTGTCTCTGGACCGACTCGATCACATGATCCGCTCTGATCCTTCAAGTGACACTAACGTGAAACCAGACTTCATTCGCCCCAATGGCATTCACCATGTAGAAAATAGTTATTTAATTTAAGCCGCAGCTTCAGCGTCTGTTTATAATGTAGGGGGCGGTGCTTCAGATTCTAGAGAGCATTTGATTGGACAGAAAATCTGATGAGAAGCTGAAGTGCAGAGTGATGTCATCAAAGTCAGTGATCCACATTGGTGGAAGTGAGAGACTGTAAGTTTTAAATGCTCAAATCTTCTAAATGTGAATTTTGTCATTGTTTATAGATAACAATAAGGCTAACATATTCATACTAAAAGCCACAAAAACTTTAAATAGCCTGCATCTCCATTCATGTTTCTGTACACTACTGTTTAAAAGTTTAGGGAATCATCATATTAGAATGTGACACTGAAAATTCAGCTTTGATCACAGGAATAAATTACACTTTAAAATATATTACAATAGAAAACATTTATTTTAAATTGAAAAAAAAAAATCTCACAATATTTCTGTTTTTACAGTATTTCTTGATCAAATTAATGCAACCTTATTGAGCAAAAGAGACCAACCTGAAACTTTTGAATATATTGAAAAACTTTGTCGATACTAGGCACCAAGACTCTGTGATATGAGAGCAGTGTGAGATTGGTGTGCTTATCTTCTCTTTGCATGCTCTGTGATTCATAGTCATGCTCTATGACTGCTGTTGCACAATCTTTGATGGTAAATCTTGTTGATTTAGGCTCTTTTGGCACACTCTTCTCCTTTTATCCATGACCTTACAACACCTCGCAGTGTGAGGGGATTGCCTGGTACCGACGACCAACTCAAAGTAGGGCATGTCTTCCTCCTCAGCGGCCCAGAAATAGCCTGTAACTTCCCTCTGCTAAATTTGAAGGTTGTGCGTCAAAACTGATACATGCAATCGAAAGTGAGTGGACTTTTTTGACACCAGCCCACTCCTGAGTAAACCTCTTTAACCATTGCTACAGAACGCTTTAACAATGTAGACAGGATAATGTGACTTCACTAAAGGGTTCAGTGTGCGTTAAGGGTTAACCTGCTTTTGTTTTTGCACTCATTGTGTAGAATGATCATAGGAACGTCACATGCATTTGTAACTATAAATCAGGGGTAAAATGTTCTGCTGAGGATGCTGAAATTTTGAGGTTATTTGACTTTTATGGGCATTTGAATACAGTCACGTTACATGTTCTCAAAGACATACCGTTTCCTGGTTAGATGCTAGAAGAGAAATCGGCTGTATGATTGTAATCATAGCTAGATTATAATTATGCATAATTTACTGTCATTACTATAGTAAGTAAATGTAGTAACGTGTTACTATGTCACCTTGAAATGAAGTGTTACTGCCAGTTCTCCAGTTCTGAATTTTGCACAACCCTGATGACAACAACACACTTAGTGCCCAGTTGCAAGAAACTCCTTAATGAAATGAGGCCTTGTCCACACTAATACATTTGGTTTGAAAATGTTTGTTTCTGGCCTTCTGTCCACACTGAAAATGCTCTCCAAAGTGGATACATTTGAAAACAGTATTTTCCCTGTTGTAGTGTGGACTGTGAAAACAGAGGTATTTGAAAACGATGTGTCATGCGACGCATATTGTACCCATAGATAACATTGTTGTGCCTGCTATATACTTTCATAGTGCATTCCTGCAAAGATCACTGAAAATTTAGTCGCAATTGATGAAAACATGATGACAATTGCATTTTAGCCCATGCGATTTTGAGTGCAACCCTGAGTGTTGGGATATTTTGCTAATAAAATGATAGTGCCAGAAGAATAGCATGAGAACTTTATTATGTCTGCTCTCTTGGTATCATCTTGTGGACTTGCAGTGAGATGATTCAGTGTTTCAATGTGGATGAGCAGCTTTTGGACAGGGAGCGTTTTGAAATGAAAGCAGCATTATCAAATGTATCCGGATTAAGAAATCTTAAGGGGTTTCTTGCAGCAACTTTCCAGCTCATAAAGTCTTCCTTCCCTAAGGCCATGGCTCTTCTCTCCTCAAAGAAACCTGCTGGAGGCCACTCTCGGCCCCATCCCTCTTCAGCTGTGGCGCTGTAGCTGCTCGTCCCCACGCCCTGCTGGCAGAGGTCATCCGGGCTCTCCGGCGGCCACGGGCCCTGCTCGGGTTTGTCTCTGCTCGGTAGTGGGTCCAGGCTGGAGGTCTGAGAGAAGAAAGCAAGGCAGACTCCCTCCCCAGGTCGCAGCTCGTAACTGGAGCCCCGTTCTAGCCTTCTGCTCCCAGCAGGGGCTTCAGCATCGCGCTTTGAGCGAGCTGGATGGAGGAGATGTGCGGAGACCTGCCACTGTGCGTGGCGCCTGTGTGATGCTCGGGGGCTGATCTCGGGTCTGTGCGGCACATGGTTTGGGTCAGTTCCTTCCCACTATCTTAACCAGCAGCATCCACATCAAAGCATCTTTAGTTAGGTCATCACATGCAGCTTGCGGTATGAAGACAGCCTCGTCATAACGTGAGCTGTTATAAGGCAAGACACTACAGGAAAAGTGGTTGGTTACACTTTATTTTAAGGTGAAGTAGTTACATTATACTGTACATGTGCTTAATATAGGGTTACAGTTAGGGTTCGTTGTAATTATGCAAAATTTACTGTAGGAAGTGCATGTAGTAATGTGCAACTATGTCACCTTAAAATAAAGTGTTACCAAATAATTTTAACACTGGGCAAGTTTAGGCTATATTTGGCTGTTTTATAGTGTGTTGCTGTATCCAGCTATGAGGTCACTAAGGTCCGGACCTTGGTAATTTTCCGAGGTGTATATAATGGATTTTGTGAAATAATTGCCTAATATAGTATTAATACTACTTTAGTGCTGTAAGGACATTGCACAACACCAAGATCTTCTCATCTGAGCTGTCATTGGTCTGTCACCGCTCGTCAATGTCAAATTATTTGGGATGACCAATCAAATCAAAGTAGGCAGGATTATGTTCATGCAAATTCGTAATGCTTGACGTGCGACACATCAATAAACGGTCATAAAGTGCAAGATGTAAGTAGCTAAACAAAACATTTCATATTCTTACAGCTGTTTTAGAATAGAAATGTTAAACGACCATCAGGCAAACTAATAAAATGTTGTATAATTTTGCAGCAAACGTCTTAAAATGCACATAATGTAGATCAGAGAAATCATAATGTTCTCGGGGACCCCATCCCCAACTACATTTTGGACCTCTGTAATTATAAAACCCTGCCTAAAGCCTTGCTTTAAGGTGTTTATTTTATTGCGTGTGAAGAGTTCAACTACAATATCTTTAAAGGCCGTGAGTTGTCCATTTTGATTTTACGGTCACTTTAAAGGGATAGTTCACCTAAAAATGAAAAATCATCCTATTCAGATTTTTCATGACCATGTGTTTATTTAACTTTTTTCACGGACGCAGACAAAAATGAATAAGGCTGACATGATATTTAAAGCTACTTAAATGTAAAATTTCTAAAACCCTGTGTTGACATGCACTTCTAAAGAGACTATCCTCATTATTGCGAATGAGCTAAGGCGGATTTTAAGCATGTTTTCAGCCTTCAGTAATTTTATCTAGACATCAGAGATCATGCCGTTGATTCACTACAACATCGATCCATTTTTTCGACTGGATAAACACCACAGCTTTGACAGTGCGGTTGACCTTTGCTCCCCAAGACGGATAATTCAATTTCCTTTTGTTATTGTTTTTATGCTGATACAGTATCCAGTTGCTTCCTTGTCTTGTGTCTCCCAAAAATATTTTCCTTTGACCTCGCTGTAGTTTATAGCCTCCGCCCCTCGTGGTGTCCGTCCCAGATTTATGCTGTTGTTCTTGCGTGCTTTCATGTCATTATAAATCCTAGTGTGTTCGATAACGCTCCTGGCACCTCAGTGCTCAGTATTGCTTGTATTATTATTCTTATCTGTTTGTTTATTCAACAGGGACAATATACTAGGCATTGTTACACACAGACAACCGATGCCATATTACCATAAAGCTAGTTTGTGGCCCTCATCCCTGGTTAGGCTTTTACATCAAATCAAAACACCCCAAACATCACTAGGAACGCATATGCAGTATACAGTATGTTGTACCTAAACAATCAAACAATGGCATATTGACATAGCTAAGCACATATGTAAGTTTATACAAAGTCACAAATCATCCTACATACAAGAAAATAATGTAAACTTGACTAGCTTGAGCAGATACTGTGAAGATTTCAGCCGTTGTTTCAGCTTTTTAGACACACTCACTATTGCAGTACATTTATTTCGGTTTTTGAATGTTCACGTTAGTTTTTAGTTTTAATTAAGTTTTAGGTCTGTACCCATGTTTAGTTGGGATTCAGTGTAAAGTCATCCTGCGCACATGAGTCAGATTTGGCCTTTGACCTTTCTGGAATCTCATGTATGTAACATGTTAAGAACTTATTCTGGTTGTATTTAAAAAGAAAAATTAAATAAGAAAATAAATGTAGCTTAAATAAAATAGTGCTTGCTTATTTATTTATTTAAATTAAGCACATTTCCCCCAAGAAATACACGCCAAAGTACACGCAATGCCTTCAGATGTTTTCACTTTTGAGTTTCAGGTTTTTGTATTAAAATCTGTTTTTCTTAATGTCGATTCTCATTTAACTCTCATTACTGTAATTTCATACCTTTTACTGCTTTACAGTAAGAAAAATTACTTTAATACAATGATTATATTAATATATATTTAACTGTATAATTATATATAGTTGTATAATTGTATTAATTAATAAAATAATACAGTTTATTATATATATATATTTTTCATGACTATCAAGTACATTTATTAATACATAAGCACATATATAAATTAATAAATTAATTAAAATAGCAAAATATGCAAAAAATATATTATAATTTATTTATAAAATATTTTATAATTTACTTTACATTTTATTTATATAATTATCATTAAATATTAATATAATTAATTTTATTATATTACTTTTCTGTACATTGCATTACAAAGAGAATTCAAGTCAAGAGAATTAATTGTCACAGTGCAAAGCATTTTAAAGGTCCTAAAAATTTTATTTTTTTTTTCACTCTGTGTGTGTGTGTGTGTGTGTGTGTGTGTGTGTGTGTGTACAGTGTGTACAGTGTGTAAGTGTGTTTTGTGCTGGCAGCACTAGGGTGAGAACAGTGGCCGTGCCACAGCGAGACGGGTTATAGAGTTGGAGTGTGACCGCATGATATTTTCCTGCCATGCCACATACCGACCGCAGTGTGTGAGACACTGAGTGTGTGTTTCAGTCGTGCTCGCTCACACTTAGTTCAGCACAAAAGCAGTATATTCCCTGGAAACCAGTTGTAGGCGTTTATCATGTATGAAATATTAATACTCAGAGCCTTGTCACACTGATGACTAATTGCATAGATGCTTAGAGTCATTTGTTGTTTTTTTTTACTTCGCATATGCAATGTTTTATATGAATATATATCATAATTGTTTTATTTATTTGCATTGTGACTTTATTTTTATGACAATTAAGCACTTTACCCCCAAATGCAACGAATGATGTCAGTGACACTTTACTCTAAGCCTGTGTGTATAATGCATTATAAAAGTATTCATAATATATGGTATAATGCATTATATCTTAGACTTTATTAAGTAATTATAACCAAATTATAACAGATTCTTTGTTGCATCTAAAAATTGGTTGTTTTAGGTTTTAATGCATTACAAAGTGTATTATAACCAGCGTTGGGCAAGTTACTGAAAATTAGTAATTAGTTACAGTTACTAGTTACTTCTTTTAAAAGTACTTTAATTACTTTACCAATTACTGTATATCAAAAGTATTTAGTTACTAGGGAAAGTAACTTTTAAGTTACTTTTATGTCTGCTTTTAAGTGTAAATATGAACAGTACTGAACAGCCAAAAACAATAAACATAATTTTTAGACCTATTTATTGTAATCAACAGGGCAACAAGCCTTTAAATCAAGCAGTAGTATGGTCAGTGTTTAGTGTCCACTAAAGGTATGGCCTTTTTACACCTGCTCACTTCCTTTGTTATCTCTGACCAGATATCTATCCGATTGTGAAAAGACCAGAAGTAAATGCCTTCCGAAATTCTTTCAAGACGGGTTTAAATCCGATCACGCAAACAAACCAATTCAGGAGGTGGTCTGGGACGCATTTCAGGCGAAACTGGACAAGTGTAAATGCATCTGTTTGTTTAAACCACATATGTACAAAAAAAATAAGTGTGTGAGAGCGTGTTATAGGCTTCATGTGTTGTAGTCAGATATGACGGCGCTACTGCAACACGCGTCACCGCTGAGTAAAGCAAGCCAATGCGCAAACTCAAGTGAAAGTGAAAGTGAATGCAGCTCATATCTGTTGCTTTCGTTGGCGTGAACTCCGTTAAATGTGCATATAGCGCCGGGAATTTAACATTTTATATTCATTTTGCGGAGAGATGTAAGACAACCTGCATGTTTTTATTTTTATTTGTTTAGATTGTGTAGCCCGTTTCATTTGTGAGCGCCTACGATCAGCCTAACCTCAATTTATTAAAAATGCCTTTTCACTGTGGTGGTGGGGATATAGGCTAAACGTTTAAACCAACATTGTGATATGATTGAAGTGTTTGATATCTATGGATTATATTATAGGCAAGTCAAGTGTTGATTTGAGAGGCTAAAGCATCCGCTGGCCGCTTGGTCGTCACTTTAAAAAAGAAAAACTTTAATTTAACAAAATGCTCCAAACATCTTCCTAAATTAACGTAATAAAGAAATGAAACGAAATATAACTACGTTGACGTTAAAAACAAAGCTGAACTATTTTAATGTTTGCAACAGTGTGTAATAGGGAGGATTAAAAAAATAAGGCCTAGATTTGAGCTTCTTGTCTGCAAGCGTAAGTAACGCGAGTAATGGACACATTTAAATTTCAGTAATTGCATTTCTTGATAAAAAAAAAACGTTACCGCTAAAAGTAGTGGAATTACTCCCAACACTGATTATAACGGTTTACAATTATTAGAGACCATACAATGCATTATAAGACATAATTAAGGCATTAAAATGCTTTTATAATGCGTTATACATAATGGCTTTAAGTAAAGTGTTACCATCTTCTGAAATTTACAATGGCTGTCGATTTATGAAACTATAATATTTCAAAATCTGATAGTTTCAGCATGAGTGAAGTGCAACTGCCCATAAACACGAGACATTCTTCGGCCGACAGCTAAGCCTCCGCAGACTCTTCCCCCCGATGGGACTTCCGTCCCGACGTCTGGAGCAGGGCAGCGTGGCACTTAAAGTGTCCGGGAGAAACAGGCGTTTATGGGCTAGATTCATAACGGCTTTAAGGATCAAAGTCTCATTTGACACAGTGTGTTAGAGACACAGACGGCTGCCTGTTACTGCACACATTTATGGGGCATTTCTGAGAGAGGGAGAGCATGTTGAAGACAAAAATAACTTTTGTTCAATTAATTCATTATTTTTATCACCAAGCAAGCAAATTAGGAGCAGACTGGAAACTGAGACAAAGAAAGAGAAATGTCAAGTGAAAAGATCTACCATGTGTTTTAGAAATGTAGCATAATTCAGCATCATATGCAGTTTTCATCTCAATATGCAATGTGTATTATTGATCACATATTATTTATGATATTATTTGGTGTCTGAGAAAGTAAAGACTGGACACAAAGGTCTGACAGTAACTGTGACTGTTTAAATATGTATTGAACTGTATTTGTGTGGGACGGTGTGTTGCTGTAGTGTCAGATGAATGCTTCGCTCCAGAGCGCTGAGACTTGACAAGGAAAATTTGTCACCTAGGGCTCATGGGAGACAGGGCGCTTTATTTCCAAAAGCTAATATTGTGGTTGTGTGTGTGCGTGTGTGTGTGTGTGTGTGCGTCTGTGTGTGTGCGCACTATGACACTGCAGATGGGGGTAATATCAGCTGGTGGGTTTGCAGTCGGTACCCTGAGGGGACGTCAAATCTCAGAGTTACGTCCTCAGGGAGGGTTGAACACACACACACACACACACACACACACACACACACACACACACACACACACACACACACACACACACACACACACACACACACACACACACACACACACACCTATCTATCTATCTATCTGTCTTTCTACCGTTCTACTGTTCTACCGTTCTATCACTCTTTCTGTTGTTTTTCTATCGTTCTATCATCCGATCATTCTTTCTAGCATTCTTCCTATCATTCTATCATTCTATCATTCTTTCTAGCATTCTTCCTATCATTCTATCATTCTATCACTCTGTTGTTTTTTCTATCGTTCTTTCTATCATTCTTTCTATCATTCTTTCTAGCATTCTTCCTATCGTTCTATCATTCTTTCTATCATTCTCTCATTCTTTCTATCGTTATATCGCTCTTTCTATTATTCTTTTTCTCTTCTCTTCTCTTCTCTTCTCTTCTCTTCTCTTCTCTTCTCTTCTCTTCTCTTCTCTTCTCTTCTCTTCTCTTTCTTCTCTTCTTGTTCTTCTCTTCTTGTTCTTCTCTTCTCGTTCTTTCTCTTCTCTTCTCTTCTCTTCTCTTCTCTTCTCTTCTCTTCTCTTGTCTTGTCTTGTCTTGTCTTGTCTTGTCTTGTCTTGTCTTGTCTTGTTTTTCTTCTTCTCTTCTTCTCTTCTCTCTCTTCTCTTCTCTTCTCTTCTCTTCTCTTCTCTTCTCTTCTCTTCTCTTCTCTTGTCTTGTCTTGTCTTGTCTTGTCTTGTCTTGTTTTTTCTTCTTCTCTTCTCTCTTTCTCTTCTCTTCTCTTCTCTTCTCTTCTCTTCTCTTCTCTTCTCTTCTCTTCTCTTCTCTTCTCTTCTCTTCTCTTCTCTTCTCTTCTCTTCTCTTCTCTTTATCTGTGCCATGTGCTCCTGCAGGAACCCAAGCAGCCATTTAGCAGTTTTCAGATGGCTTAGGCCCTCAGGGAAACTCTTCCTCCCAGACACTCTCTTTATTAACTCTCTGCCTCTTTATGTGTGTGTGTGTGTGAGAGAGAGTGATTTGGGGGAAAGACATTGGCCCGTCGTGTAACAGTAATTACTCCATTGATATTCCTCCTGCAATAACCCAGCGGTGGCTCATTTGCATAAACTCTGTTCACTAGCGGGGGAGACGAATGCCTGTAATTTTATTCAGATCCCACTGCACATCTCTGTCTCTCTGTCCCTCTTATACTCCATGTCTCCAGGAGCAGCATGACAAAAACTAGAGACATTGACCTGACTGACGCCTGTGCATCATGCTTGACAGTTTACAGCACATAAAACAATAACTCTGATGGTCACAATGCAATGCAATTTTCATTCTCCACTGGAGGGACAGGCCTCCTGGCTTCCATGTCATATCACTCACACCTGAGGAGCTTGAAAGCAAACACATTTTTTTGCTCCTTCAAAGCAGTGAATGCACAAAGGGACTGTTCTCTCTCCCGTTAGCACAATTTAACCTGTTTGCACCTGACGCAGTGGGGGAATAGCACGCATAGCTCTGAGGATTAGATTCTCTTCGGCTCAGATTCAGACATGCGGTGGTAGTGAGGTTAGGCTCCTGGGTTCATTACAGCCGTGACACAGGCATTTTCTAATCTGGACCCAACATGAGGCCAGGGTCCCTGAGGCTGTGGTGTGATCGACACTTGCACACACACAGACACTCCTGAATAACGTTCTGATATTTATATATATATACACTATATTGCCAAAAGCTTTGGGACGCCTACCTTTACATGAACATGAACTTTAATGACATCCCATTCTTATTCCGTAGGGTTTAATATGGAGTCGGCCCACCCTTTGCAGCTATAACAGCTTCAACTCTTCTGGAAAGGCTTTCCACAAGGTTTAAGAGTGTGTTTATGGGAATTTTTGACCATTCTTCTAGAAGCGCATTTGTGAGGTCAGGCACTGATGTTGGACGAGGCCCGGCTCCCAGTCTCCGCTCTAATTCATCCCAAAGGTGTTCTATCGGTTTGAGGTCAGGACTCTGTGCAGGCCAGTCAAGTTCCTCCACACCGAACTCGCTCATCCATGTCTTTATGGACCTTGCTTTGTCCACTGGTGCGCAGTCATGTTGGAACAGGAAGGGGCCGTCCCCAAACTGTTCCCACAAAGTTGGGAGCATGAAATTGTCCAAAATGTCTTGGTATGCTGAAGCATTAAGAGTTCCTTTCACTGGAACTAAGGAGCCAAGCACAACCCCTGAAAAACAACTCCACACCATAATCCCCCCTCCACCAAACTTTACACTTGGCACAATGCAGTAAGGCAAGTACTGTTCGCCAAACCCAGACTTGTCCATTGGTTTGCACTTGGTGATGTAAGGCTTGGATGAGCAGCTCAGCCATGGAAACCCATTCCATGAAGCTCTCTACACACAGTTCTTGAGCTAATCTGAAGGCCACACGAAGTTTGGAGGTCTGTAGCTATTGACTAGCTGTTGATAGTTGGCGACTTCTGCACACTGTGACCCTCAGCATGCGCTGACCCCGCTCTGTGATTTTACGTGGCCTACCACTTCGTGGCTGATCTGCTGTTGTTCCCAATTGCTTCCACACTGTTAAAATACCACTAACAGTTGACCGTGGAAAATTCAGTAGTGAGAAAATTTCACAAATGGACTGGTAGCAAACTATCACGGTACCACGCTTGAGTTCACTGAACCCCTGAGAGCGACCCATTCTTTCACAAATGTGTGTAGAAGCGTCTGCATGCCTAGTGCTTGATGTATACACCTGTGGCCATGGAAGTGACTGGAACACCTGAATTCAATGATTTGGAGGGGTGTCCTAATATAGTGTGTATATATATATATATATATATATATATATATATATATATATATATATATATATATATATATATATAAAAAGAACATCCAATTGCATTTTCTTTGATATTTAATGTAGTGCATTGACATTCAATCAGTTTTCATCTCTGTTTGTGCCTTTATGTGTGTTGGAGTGTGTGTGTGCTAGTCATTTCTCTACCACAGTATTTGATTGGGTAAGTGGGCATGAAACTCTCTTATCAGATTTGAGTGAGCGAGCGCTATCATCTGCGTCTGTGGTGGTTAGGACCGTTCGGCTTTATGATATCTTTTGGCTGAGACTATTTACTTCTTCCATGCCAATAATGCCATTACAGTATTAGATGCATCAGATAAGGCCGTGTCATTTCAACGAGCCGTGAGTAAGAGATCCATCCGTCCACGACAGCACTGCACTTAAGGCTTTCATTCCTACATGGAAATGTTTTCCTGTGAACGGGAGAGAGCAGAACTGGTTCAAGCTGTTTCCCTCGTTGGCTTGTTTTAGAGCCACAGGCAGTTGAGGATTTGCTTGTGTTGGACTTGTGTGGGTTTCCACTTCTTAACGTTACTGTACATGCTGTAACAGATGTCTGTAACGTGGTGATTGTGCCAAGATATGAATATATATTTTTTTAGTTTAGCTTTATAAAAAGCTGTTTTAAAAGGTCATATCATGGAAAAGGATGTTTCTTGCTCTGTTGAAATACAATTGAACAACTAAATATGATGTTATGTACACGTATGAGAATTCATGATGTAAGGAATAATTCACAACGAGCCGATGAATTATTAGAAAAATGCACAGCGTGAAGCGGAGTGGCCGTTACACTTCGGGTGTGCACTATTTTTCTAATAATTCAACGGTCTGGAGTCAATTATTCCGTTTATATTACGATTACCACACCTCAAAACATTGTTCAGATGATGCATTAAGACATTTGTCAGGTTTGTGTCCTTAAAATGCTCTTGTGTGTATGAATAATTTCTTATGCATCTCGTCCCAAACCTTCGTTACTAATTTCAAAACGTCATTTTAGAGCTATTAACGGAGGCTTGAGCCACTGATAGCACACTAGTGCAGTTATTATGCAGCATTCAACAGCCCTGTAGTATAAGATAGTAGCGGGTTGGACACTTTTGCCTTCTGAACTGCCTTAATTCTTCATGGCATATATTCAGCAAGGTACTGGAAGCATTCCTCAGAGATTCTGGTCCATATTGTCATGACAGCATCACTCAGTTTCTGCAGATTTGTCGGCTGCACATCCATGATGTGAATCTCCCGTTCCTCCACATCTCAAAGCTGCTCTATTGGATTGAGATCTGGTGACTGTGGAGGCCGTTTGAGTTTAGTGAACTCACTGACATGTTTGAGGTGATTTGAGCTTTGTGGTGTGTTATCCTGCTGGAAGTAGCCATACACTGTGCTCATAAAGGGATGGACATGGTCAGCAACAATACTCAGGTCGGCTGTGGCGTTTAAACGATACTCAAGAGGCCCAAAGTGTGCCAAGAACATTCCCATTATACCATTGCAGAACCGCTGATACAAGACCGGATGGATCCATGCTTTCATGTTGTTTACGCCAAATCCTGACCCTCCCATCTGAATGTTGCAGCAGAAATCCAGACTCATCAGAGCAGGCAACGGTTTTCCAATCTTCTATTGTCCAGTTTTGGTGAGCGCGTGTGAACTGTAGCCTCATTTGTTCTCAGCTGACAGGAGTGGCACCGATGTGTCTTCTGCTGCTGTAGCTCGTCTGCTTCAAGGTTGGACGTGTTGAGCGTTTAGAGACACTCCTCTGCAGATCTCGATCGTAATGAGAGCTTATTTGAGTTACTGTTGCCTTTCTATCAGCTGAACCAGTCTGGCCGTTCACCTTTGGCATCAACAAGGCATTTTTGCCCACAGAACTGCCGCTTACTGGATATTTCCTCTTTTTCAGATCATTCTCTGTAAACCCTAGAGATGATTGTGTTTAAAATCCCAGTAGATCAGCAGTTTCTGAAATACTCAGACCGGCCCGTCTGGCACCAACAACCCTGCCATGTTCAAAGTCACTAAAATCACCTTTCTTCCCCATTCTGATGCTCAGTTTGATCGTTGTCTACATATCCCGCTACTTGAGCTTTTCTTATAGTCCTCTTATGAATATCGGTCTAATTCTTCTCTTTCTTTCTTGCTGGTGGTATTTAGATCTGCATGAATTTGAGTGGTTATGACAACTGGAGTGAGTCAAGTGAAAAAAATAGTCAAAGAGACTGAGTCTTCTTAGGGCCGGGCAGCGCTCACATCCACAAATCCTTAACAGATGTGTGTGTGAGAGAGTGTGTGCCAGGTGAATTTCACTCCCAGATATGCTGAAATAAAGTGCCGCTCTCTCCTTACACCTAAACGCTTATATTTAATACATAAAACTAGATTTTTTTTTTTTTTTTTTTTTTTTTACATATTCTGAAGATTTTAGTGCTTACATTCGACTTCCACCAGATTCTTGCCATACTGTAAACTCATCCTGACCCAAACTAGTCCTAAAACCTGCTAGACACATTGATTTGAAGATCCAGAGCATGATGGCGACTGTTTTGAGAGCATAGAAACGGGAATCTCAACACAGCGTGTTCAAAATCGCACTCATTCGCCAGAACAGTATATGGAGAGAATAACAGTAAGAGACAGAATAGCGAGAGCAAAGGGGGTTGAGAAAGGGAGAGACAGTCATCTTTTATTAGGTCTGTGGGTGTTAAGAGCACAGTGAATAACACAGTGTGGTTTATGGCCTCGGACCCGCTGTATGAGAGCCCATATTGTGCACGGAGGCGGCCGGACTGAGATTCCTTTTGGCCCCTGTCGCGTGTTTTCTTTCCCGGCTTTTCATCGCACGGATTATGACCCCCACCACAATTATACTCACTTCCAATCTCTGTTCAAAAGGGCCAAGTATGGAAACAGTGGTGCGAGTGTGCTCTGATTTCTTGCTATATAGGGATGTGCGTGTGGTTGACTAAACCTCAGCGCAGTTGCACTTTCTGAAAAATGAAAATTTTCTTTTTTGTTACCCATATGTAGTGATTTGTTTATAATTTGTAAATGATTCTGTTTGGCCTTTAGCATGTTGCATGGCAGATTATTCAAATTAATATTAAAATGCACAGTATACACACAGTATTGGGTAAAACAGTCGATTTGATTTAAACTGCGTTTTGTCTGTTTTCTGTTTTGCATTGCGCTCATTGCATTCTTTTTTTTTTATTATTTTCCTTCCTTCCTTCCTTCCTTCCTTCCTTCCTTCCTTCCTTCCTTCCTTCCTTCCTTCCTTCCTTCCTTCCTTCCTTCCTTCCGTCCGTCCGTCCGTCCGTCCGTCCGTCCAATTTTGTCATAATTAGATATGTAAATTAAAATAGTTTTGAATATAACAGGTTTTGGAACCTATCTTATTTTTTTATTATTTATTTTTGTTTTATAAAAATGTTTTATTCTTTTTTTTCTTTTTCTTTCCTTCTTGCTTAATTTCTCTTTCCCCCACCCTGTATTATATGTCTACATTATTATTACCAGAATTATTATCTTGAAAAAGTTTTGAAATTAGCATTTTTTTTTTTTATTGAGCTCATTGCATTGCATTCTGGGATTGCTGACCCTATAATACATGTGATGTTTCCTATAGAATGTGATCAAAACATTTGATTTATTTATGGGGTGTTTTATTATTATCTTATTTAACTTCTTGCTTTTCCCCACCACCTCCATTAGATGTCCATATTATTATTATAGCAGAATTATTATCCTCAGGGCAAGGGGTGATCTAAGGCCACAGGTTCCCCGAGGTCTAATAAAACCCATAACCTGCCGGTCATCTCTGATTATCTGTTGGAGTTCACTGTCAATAATTAGATAACTAAGACATACGGAGAGAGAGAGTTATTCTCATCATTTTACTCCCCGTGGGAAATAATGTTTATTACTCCTGTCTGTCCTCCATCTGATTTTAAATGCGCTCAGAAAACATGTTCACAAAGAGTATAACTAGGAATGAAAATGACCCCAAATTACAGTTAAAATACTTCATTTAAAATCTCTGAAGGCCTCAGTTGTTTAAAGGAAATGCTGGGTTCAGTAAATCTGATCTTCTATCAAATATGTGACTTTTCTTGAAGTTTCTGCATTGATCAGCCATTACAAAATGTCAATTGAAAACATGCTGTTGATGTTTCTTTTGGCGTGTTTTCTGAGAGCTGTTATTTGAATCATCCGTCTTACGCATGATTGGTCAATATGTGAGAAACCGAGCCAAAGCTTTTGAAATCGGTCAGATGACAATACTAATCTTCTCGCAGTTAACATGATAAAATGTGCTCATCAGTTTGATGAAAGGAAAGTGGTGGTGGGCAGATGCCAAAAATAATGGCATGTTGTTTGCGGGATGTTTGTCAGAGAGTTCAGATGCCTGACAGTCAAAATGATATGGATCATATGAACATCCGCTTTGTGTAACTTTAATCCTTACCCAACAGTTATGATTGGATATGATCATAATATAATGAACTACATTACTTGGTGAAGGATTTTTATTATGATGATAAATATTAGTAGTATTGTATATTTGTCCTTGAAGTTTCTTAGCCCATTATTCAAGTTTAACAAACTAAGACAGCTTTAATTATTATTATCAAAGCAATACAAAGAAAAAAACAAAATGAATATAATTGCACTACTAGTTTTCTCCCTTAAATTGTCAGCTATAAATTAATAAATATACATTTTTATGTACTGTTGAGTGCATAAGTTTGCAGAATCTGCAAGATATTTATTATTTAAAAAAATTATAAAAAGGATTATAAAAAATGCATGCATTTTATTTTGTATGTAGTATTACCCTGATTGAGTTCAATATATACATGTATGTTATCTATATTCATTTATTTTTAGTTGTTTATTTCATTTATGTGCAATTATTAATATTTTACTTTTGATCCCCCTTCCCAAGGTATGATTTTTTGGTTATATTCTTGCTTTATTGTATACACTCTAAAAAATGCTGGGTTGAAAATGGACTAACCCAGCGATTGGGTTGTTTTAACCCAGTAAATGGGTTGTTTTAACCCAGCGGTTGGGTTAAAGGTTGCTAAAACAACCCAATCACTGGGTTAGTCCATTTTCAACCCAGCTTGATTTGTTTTTAACCCAGCATTTTTTAGAGTGTAGGAAAAAATGTCCGTCATTTATTGTTTTCAAACTGGGGTCCGGAAAAGAAGGGACTTAAAGGGGTGTTAGGGAGAAAAAGTGATATATGCAAATAAATGAATAAAACCAAATTATTATAATATATATTTATAAATAAATACTATAATAGATATAATTACATGGTCTGTAATCATGAGATTAATTAATTACTTATATTATTATTATATTACTTATTATATTTTATATGTTTCTCTTCATGTTTATATAATATACAGAATCATAGTAGAAAAAAATACAGTACATAAAAATAAATATATGTAAATATTTTCCAGATGATATTGGACAAATTTCAAAAAACAAATAAAAAGAAAAAAGTACTGTATCAATGGGTTTCTAGACTAGCCTGGATGCCAGCTGAGTTTAGCCCCGCCCACAACATTTGAGGTCAGGAAGTTCGGTCTGGACTTGATCCGTAGTGGAGCAGCTATGCTCGAACCAGAGCCGTTTGGACCAATCAGATTGTCAGGGCGGGCTTTATTCGATGATGGACAGATGATCATTCACGTCACCAAAGAGCGCTTGGCTTGAATTCGTTCTAATCCTGAACAGAGAACTTGTTCATATATGCATTCACCTTTACTATTTCTCTCAAGAATGATGATCGTGTTGGTGAGTACTCCGTGTATCCTGAAATTCTTTTCACAACACCGGCAAAGATCCGTTTACACTCATCGTCGTCTTCCAGCGTGCGTGCAGTTGAGTTCTGTTGATAACTAGGCGTCGCTCGTCACTTACTCCATTGCTCTGATTGGTTGTAGGTCTATCCAATCACACGCCTCATAATCAGAGCCCAATGCAGCAGAATCACACTCGTATTCTGACTAGATTCTCAGTATGACGACGTCAGGCTATTTCTAGACATGATTATGTATATGAATTAGGAAAGGTGTCCCTTTCAAAGAGAGACATATTCAGGGGTCTGTGGCATCAAAAAGTTAAAACCCTGTATTTATTGTATCATAAAGAAATCTCGTCATAAAGAGAGAGCAGCCCTTTACCGTCCCACACACACGCAGTGTGTTGTGTTGAGCGGAGGCGCTCGCGTGGCCGGGCTCAGCTCTGATTGAATTAGACGGCAGCCTGTCATCACCCTCTCAGCCCGCAGCTGCCAGCACACGCTCCTCAGAGACGCCCCTTTGTCCCGCCCACACAAAAGAACCCTTGGCACAGAGAATAGACATGGATAAAGACCAAATTAATCTCGTCACTCAGCGTACAGCTGATAGTCATTGCAGGAATAAATGTGTGTGAACATGCGTCTCTCTATTCACGTAAAGAGATATATAATACAGCAGTGATGTTTATATTGTCACAAAAATAGAAACTGTATTATCGCATGCACAAAATTGGATATATATTGCATTCAACTTTATTTGTCACTAATATATAAAGTAATATATCTCAAATGCCCTATTTTTGATTTCGTCACAAAAGGTATTTTATTGCCCAGGTCTTTATATAAAGTTATAAATCAAGGTATAATATTTAGCAATTCTTTTGTTTGTTTATATTGTTGCCAAAATCCAAACCGTATTATTGCACAGCTCTATCAAATCGATTAATCGCGATGTTTATATAATATATGTGTACTGTGTATAATTATTATGTATATATAAATACACACACATGCACAGCAGCACTGATGATGTCTGTCATTAATGCTCATCACAGAACAAAGATACAGAGAAAAGTGTAGCTTTAATGAGGATTAATCTATATTTCATTTATTATTTATGCAGTTTAGAAAGGTGTTTGATAACTGTTACATCTCTGTATACGTCTAACAGGGAAGGCCACAGGTAACATTTATTATAATGTGAAGATTGTTTTAAGTTCACTTAAATTAAAAGTTGTTTTTTTAAAGCCTAATAAATGTTGAAATTGGTAGCTTTCAGTTATACTGTAATGTCATTAATGTTTCATAGAGGCACTCATTCATAAACACGTGCCATTACAACACATATTTAAAATATGCTGTCTTTAAATTATTTCTACATTAATTTGGATACAATATCAACATATTAAAAACTTGTGATTAATCGCAATTAATTACAGAATTTTTAAAATAAATGTCTTTATTTTAATAGATTCCCAGCACTAATATATATATATATATATATAGCATTCAACTTTATACACTTACAGTACACTCACGTAAAGTAATAAATATTATATAGCAAATCTCAACTGCCTGATTTTTTAT
>CM031947.1:2462053-2492053 GCA_018749465.1 Paracanthobrama guichenoti | reverse complement strand
TGAGCAACAGGAAAGCTGTTTTACTGACGTCTTTCCACCATTGAAACACAGATTGAGCGATTACACCACATATGATGCGTTTCGGTAAATTGTAATGTATCCTCATACCATCAGATATTGATTCATGTTTATTCTTTATGAAGAGATGATCGCGTTCACTCGCGCTCCGAACTGATGCGCCCGTCACGTCACATTAAAGACCTTCAAAACAACATTTATCGTTTGAATTTCAGAATACTTAATATGTTCATGTGGGAACTCGGATTGAAGTGTGTTCCGCGCGTAAAACATGCCGACTGTTAACGGTTAAAGATTGCATTCGTACTGTTCGGTACACACGTGCACCGTGCCGAAACGGTTCGGTACGAATACGACACACACACGCACACACGCACGCACGCACGCGCACACACACACACACACATTTATATATTATGCATATTAAATATGATGAACTTTTATGTTGGACTGATCGCGATTTGACAGCACTAATTTATTTCTTTTAACTATATTTAATAGTTTTTTTCTTTTTATTGTAAGCATAAACATCTATAATGTTAATGCATGAATTTCATTGCCTGGGTCAATTATACAGTCTAGCTAGTTATTGAAGAGTGTAAAATATATAGGAATGAAGTTATAAAATTAAGTAGGAATCAAATGAAGCAGGAATTTCAAGACACCGATAATTAATTAGCCGGATATTTTGCGGGCTTTCGCAGAGTAAACATTCCAGACCTCAGGTCTAATAATCTAAGGATTACCAGTGCTAATTAAAACTCAAACAAACATCCCTTTGCACAGCCGAAGGTCCATAAAATGGTGGGAAAACACACAGACTAATCCAGCATCACTCTCAGATGTGGCTAAAGCTTCTCTAAGAGGGATTGATCGGGGGTCGAGGTGAGGCACTTGAGACTCGCCATAATCTCACAGCTGGGTCACCAGCGTAAACCCCCACCTACAGATTAAGCAGCCCTTGTTAAAGACTCCACAGCAGAACTCCTTAACATGCTCGAGGACCTCCTCTTCAAAACGTCCCATATTACTGTTTGTTTAGTCTCTCTGGGCAGAGCACGAGGGTCAGGGGTAATTTAAAACCTCACTGTGAGCTCTAGTCTCAAGCTTATCCAGCCTCGGGCGCAAGGACTCGCCCTTATTTAACGTTTGTGTTTCAATGCCGTAACCTCATGGTTGGTAAACGGCGGCTCTGCTCCAAAAACTAGCGAGATGCCTACCTAGACAGCATTTTAAAGGAGACACCTTTTTAATTCCTAAAGGGAGGCATAATTATCCTTCTACGGTATCTTTTATCCAAATTCGAAGGCAGTTCATGAGCTCAGTGTTGATTATAAATATACTATATTATATTATATATAATTTTATGTTAACACTTAAAGCCTTTATGCACAATGCCTTATAAAGGTATTCATAATGTATGTTATAATGCATTATATCTTTTCATAAATAATTGTAACCAAAGTTCACTGCTGTAAACAGCGGACACACTGCTAAAGCGTTTTCAGTTCTTCTTCGCTGCTCTAAACAGCGGACACACTGCTAACACGTTTTCATTTCTTCGCTGCTGTAAACAGCGGACACACTGCTAACACGTTTTCATTTCTTCGCTGCTGTAAACAGCGGACACACTGCTAACACGTTTTCATTTCTTCACTGCTGTAAACAGCGGACACACTGCTAACACGTTTTCATTTCTTCGCTGCTCTAAACAGCAGACACACTGCTAACACGTTTTCATTTCTTCGCTGCTGTAAACAGCGGACACACTGCTAACACGTTTTCATTTCTTCGCTGCTCTAAACAGCGGACACACTGCTAACACGTTTTCATTTCTTCACTGCTGTAAACAGCGGACACACTGCTAACACGTTTTCATTTCTTCACTGCTGTAAACAGCAGACACACTGCTAACACGTTTTCATTTCTTCACTGCTGTAAACAGCGGACACACTGCTAACACGTTTTCATTTCTTCACTGCTGTAAACAGCAGACACACTGCTAACACGTTTTCATTTCTTCACTGCTCTAAACAGCGGACACACTGCTAACACGTTTTCATTTCTTCGCTGCTGTAAACAGCGGACACACTGCTAACACGTTTTCATTTCTTCGCTGCTCTAAACAGCGGACACACTGCTAACACGTTTTCATTTCTTCGCTGCTGTAAACAGCGGACACACTGCTAACACGTTTTCATTTCTTCGCTGCTAAAACAGCGGACACACTGCTAACACGTTTTCATTTCTTCACTGCTGTAAACAGCGGACACACTGCTAACACGTTTTCATTTCTTCGCTGCTCTAAACAGCAGACACACTGCTAACACGTTTTCATTTCTTCGCTGCTCTAAACAGCGGACACACTGCTAACACGTTTTCATTTCTTCGCTGCTCTAAACAGCAGACACACTGCTAACACGTTTTCAGTTCTTCTTCGCTGCTCTAAACAGCGGACACACTGCTAACACGTTTTCATTTCTTCACTGCTGTAAACAGCAGACACACTGCTAACACGTTTTCATTTCTTCACTGCTGTAAACAGCGGACACACTGCTAACACGTTTTCATTTCTTCACTGCTGTAAACAGCGGACACACTGCTAACACGTTTTCATTTCTTCACTGCTCTAAACAGCGGACACACTGCTAACACGCGTTTCATTTCTTCGCTGCTGTAAACAGCAGACACACTGCTAACACGTTTTCAGTTCTTCTTCGCTGCTCTAAACAGCAGACACACTGCTAACACGCGTTTTCATTTCTTCGCTGCTGTAAACAGCAGACACACTGCTAACACGTTTTCATTTCTTCGCTGCTCTAAACAGCGGACACACTGCTAACACGTTTTCATTTCTTCACTGCTGTAAACAGCGGACACACTGCTAACACGTTTTCATTTCTTCGCTGCTCTAAACAGCGGACACACTGCTAACACGTTTTCATTTCTTCGCTGCTCTAAACAGCGGACACACTGCTAACACGTTTTCATTTCTTCACTGCTGTAAACAGCGGACATACTGCTAACACGTTTTCATTTCTTCTTCGCTGCTCTAAACAGCGGTTGCTTTTGGCAACACAACACAACTTCCTGTGTTTGCAATGCATTCTGAGCAGTGAAGAAGAACCATGCAGCGGTTAGACAAAGCTCGCGGTCATAATAATGATTTTGTTTAAGAAAATGGTATCGGATCGGTACATGGGTTCAAGTACTCGCCGATATCGCTGCCAGAATTTGTTGTGGTATCGGTGATATTTCCGATACTAGTATAAAATAAAATACAAACACATATGAATTATTAGTCGTATACAAAAATATATGTAATATATACATTAGTATATACAGTATGTGTGTTTATATGTGTATATTATTATGAATAATGCATATTTTATAATCTAATATATAATTATATTTATTATTAGTTAACTTATTTAATTGTATCATATTATTTTTATTTTCATTGGTGGGCTGTGTATTTTTTTCCTTCCTTCCGGAATTGTTTTTGTAAAGCTGCTTTTTAGAGTATTATGTTGGTAGTACTCTCTTGGAGCGCTTTGCTTTAGTTGCTCCCTACGTAGAGCTTTTTCCAGATGGTTGACTTACAGTATGTGGTTCCCTTTGGCTTAGGATGCTCCCTATCTAGGCAGCAGAGAGCAAGGCAGCTTTTGGAATGGAGCCTAAAAGCAAGAGCTCTTCACTTCAAGTAGCGTCCACTTAATTAACTCTCCGTCTTGATCTCTTCACTTTGATTCTCTCCAGAACTAGTTCATATGCTGTGTACTGGACAACAAAACCCGGCACATCTGCTCTGGAGACCGCGTTGGCCTTTTGACATCTACGCTAAGCCAGAGATTAAGCAATGCTATAGATCTTGAGAAAAATCTGGCTTGCCACTCTTGTGGTTCTACCAGGCTTTATTGGTTTGCACAGATGCCCCTCATGTAAAATAAACCCTGTGTCCTTTGTGTCAGCCAATGGGACGCTTGAGGAGGTGGGGGTATTAGCAATATCCTCCTGTCAATCATGTGCTGGCCTCTTTCTGATTGGCTTATCTTCAAGCCAAGCAGCTGCAACCCCTAGACGGCAATTACAAGGCGCGTAACTGCAGCTCTGGGTATATTGTCAGATCGCTCACTTTAGCAGCGAATAGAGCCCCGCTGAGCCGTGCTAAACAGCGACGTCTGCTTTACATCAGCCAAACCAACATGGAAATGCCCCAGATGAGGAGAGAGACTCATTAAACTGCTTCAGATTTAGAGGAAATGAGTGAATGGTCAACACATATAGAACTAGTAAGTTAGTTATAGCTTGAGAGGAAAAGTATTTTCTCTGAAAATTTGAGTGGTGTTTGCCAATGCAAACCTGCTGTGGCTTGTTGCCAGGGTGTTGCTAGGTTGTTGCCAGTTTGTTCAGAGTTGTTTTTAGCACATTAATATGCAGTTGCTAGGGTGTTATGGGTGGTTGCTAGGTGATTGCTTAGCCACAAGTCTCTATGATATTCTGGTCTATAGATATGGCTGCTTTTTTATGGTTATTTATTTTATTTATACTTTATGAATTGTCTCAAAGCCTTTTATTATTTTATTCATATAACATTCATTTTAACAATTTTTATGAACATATTTTTTTAATGAAAATTCATCACATTTCCCTTATTTTATATATTTTATTATTTTATTTATACTCAATAATGTTATCTAGCTAGGCTATAAGACAATTTACTAATATTTTTTTAATATTGATTTTATTCAAATTAATTAAAAACATTTTTTTATTGAAAATCAATCACATTTCCCTCTTTGCAGTTTAGTCCTTTTACAAGTTTTTATTTTATTTATTATTATTATTATAATTTTTTTTTTTCATCATTTTATTTTATTATATTATTTTATTATTTTAACTGTATTTTATTTTTTGCGAGTTTTCCTACCAAGACAGCATTTCTGGGCATGAACATGCTCATATGATATCCAGTAATGCTGTCTAGCTAGTCTGCTCACAAGGTTTTGAACCCCAGCCAATAAGAAGCTGCGAGAGAATGGACTCCATTCAGGCCTGTGGTCAGATCTGGGTTTGATAATACAGCCCAAATACTGCACAGATCCTGTGGCCAGGGTGTCTTCTACTACCTACACAAAGCCTGGACTTCTGAGGGACCATTTTTAGACCACGGGCTAAGATCTGTTCGGGTCTGTAGGAAATTACCCTCTAATCAGCTTCCAGGCGCTCCTATGTATTTCCTAATAGATGACTTACACGCTTGAAATGAAAGTTTGCCGCTGGAGAACTTTTTAATTATTGGGTTCTTTAGAAAACAGAATGGCATCACACTGATCTGAAGAACTTAGAATGTGAACATTCTAATCAAGAACATTTTAGTTCAATTCAAGAACATTATACAGCAAAAAAATAGTTCTTTGCCGAACTTAAGGTTTTATTTTTAAGTGTAAAGCAAGTGTTACACAGTGTGTTTGTGTGTTGCCTTTGTGTGCGTGCTCCATTATTCGCTCGTACTCTGTTTGCTGTTGTGGCAGAGCTGAGTAAACTCCAGTCTGAATAGAGCTGCCAAACTCAGGAAAAGCAGCTGTCCAAACACACACACACACACACACACACACACACACACACACACACACACACACACACACACACACAGTGTACCTGCTCTCTCTTTTCTCATCTTTGATGTCATCTCTGTCCTTCGCTCCTTTCTTATTCTGCAGTTTTGCAGCATTTTATTTTTTCTACCTATTCATGTGATTTTTCCCAAAACAAACTTAATTTAGTTTCATATGACCATTTGAACAGGTGGAAAAGAAGGGGAAAAAATAGGTATTGTGAATAAAATGTATCGTCTTCTATAATGTGATGGTCTATGTAATTATGGCATCTATACATATGTTATACAATTTTTTATATTAATTTTATTCACACAGCTAATTAACTTTTAATATGACATTTAATAAAAGACCAATAATATTGTTTATTATTTTATTTTTAACTAATTAACTTTAATATTAATTTTATTTTAACATTAATATTTTATCAACATTTTGTATTAGTTTTATGAAAATTCAGCACAGTTCATAGTCTGTCATTGCTTTGATTCAGGATTTTTAAGTTTAGTAAGCAATGTATTAAAACATTTAAATAGTTAATTTCTTCTTTTTACCTATTTATGTATATGTGATTCCTCCTCAAAACAAACTTATGTTTTATATTACAATATTAAACGTTTTATATGACAACAGGTGGAAAAGAAGGGAACAAATATTTATTGTTATTAATATTTATACATTTTTATTTTGGGTGGACAAGCAGATTTCACGAGATTCCTCCAAATCTATGTTTTATTGTCCTTTGTAAAGATATCCTGACCTGCTTCCGTTCCGCTCTAGTCTGTGTTTGCGCTTGATCTTAATCAGTAATTTAGCATGTCATGCTAATATCAGTTGAGCAGTGAGTGATGAGCTTGTATCACTCGGACAGGAGTTTACTGTGAGGCCCTGGACAAACACACGCTCCATTTACTACAGCGATTAACCGTGTGTGTGTGTGTTTGACTTCAGTCTAATCAGCCACATTTACTGCTAATTCACAGCCACTGTAGGGAAATGAGATTGTGATTAATGGGGTGCTGATGTTTGGGCTTGTTGTTGTGATCATTTCGGTCTATTAAAACACAAACAAGTACTTGTAATTGAATAAATGTGACAAGAACCCAATCATATTCACATAGCTTGCTGTAATTTCACAGAACAGTTTATATTTGATAACGGTAACACTTTATTTTACAGTGTCCTTGTTACACATGTAGTAATAAATGACCCTTAACCAAACCCTCATCTAATCCTACTATAACCCAACCCTATAGTAAGTTACTGAAAAAAAGTGTAATCATTATTACACAGTACTTAAATGCATAGTTACACTGTAACAGCGACACCTTAAAATAAAGTGTAACCTTGATTGATAACTTGTTCTTTATTATGCATGCACCATTTTTAATACTACTAATGATCTTCTGGGGTTTAAAGGATCATTTTCGATCAGAGAACAACATTTGATGACTATTGTTTTCTGTCGAGCTGCTTCACAACATGAACCCCGTCATATTAATGTGACGCTGAACATTGTGTGAAGTGCTAGATGCATTTAAAAAAACGAATTGCCTTTATTCAAGTGTTTTGAGTTAAGTAAATTGTTATTGAAGCTTGAGTCCCACTTCCGACACTCGTTGCATCTGAGACGTTTCGAATTTTACAGAGGCGAGTGGATGTGGCTTATATACGCTTTGATAGGGTCAGAGTGTGGTTAAATGTGGTAAATGTGCCGTGTGTGTGTGTGTAACAGGGTATTTTCCATCCAGTTCCTTCAGAGGAAAGCGCCAGGGTTTAATGACATCTTTAGTCCTTTTGTAGTGCACATGCGTCTGCGCTGTATGGATGTGGAAGAGGCGGTTGGAAAAAAAAATAAAAAATCACACACACACACACACACACACACACACACACACACACACACACACACACACACACACACACACACTCACACACACATTGAGAAGTCTGCAAGTCCATAATGGCATCAAAAGGCAATGTAAAAAGACTGGTTAAAAAGGATATAATTACTTTCAAATGACGTACCAGTTAGAATTGAATGCATGTGTCTGACTGATTCCTCAGGTGCCTTATAAATGAAAGAAACATCACAAATGAGATTTTGCTCATGTCATAACTGTTTCTCCTAGACAGCTGTGAGCGTCATATTTTTGTCCTGGAAGTTAGTGAACATATGAAACGTATTTAATGTCTATAGTTAAAAGTCTCAATATGAAATCAAACCTTTCTCATGAAATGATCTGCTCCACG
Organism: Paracanthobrama guichenoti; assembly: GCA_018749465.1. Taxonomy (NCBI): domain Eukaryota; kingdom Metazoa; phylum Chordata; class Actinopteri; order Cypriniformes; family Gobionidae; genus Paracanthobrama; species Paracanthobrama guichenoti. The sequence continues at coordinate 2,484,164 of CM031947.1, read as the reverse complement.
TTCATGTTGCATCTCTATACTCTTACAATCAATCATTTAATAATTTGTGTCTGTTTTCATTTCTCCAAAGCATAAACTTTGTTGAGCAATGAGCAACACATTTATTTGCCCTCTGCGTCGTCACCCCGTATTGAATTCTGCATGATGTCTTGGTGTTTCTAAAGCACCTAAAGCGGATCTGAAGAGATGTTGTTGTAAGTAATCTCTGGTCTTAAGCTCTCTCCCTCTCGGTCGGGCCGGTGTTTGGTGTTTGGAGAGATGTTTGCTGGTTTTCCGTAAGCCCGTTCAGACGTGGCTGCTCTGAACAACTTTGGTGGCGGCAAACGAGGGATAAATTATTGTTTGTGTTTGTTACATTTCTGATCTATAGCAAACAAATACAGAGAGAAGGATAAATAAAATCCCCCCTCACACATACAAGCATCAATATCACATACACACACAGTGAAGGCTTTTCTAAGCATGACTGACTGAGCGTGAAGACTTCCCTTCTTTAGGTTGTTCTTAATGGTATTAAAGAGGGATTAGTTTCAACAACTGCACAGTGTCAATCAAAACAAGTTCTTTCTTATGGTTCTCTCTCACACACACACACACACTTAGACACAAAAGAGACCAAATATCGGTAACACTTTATTTTGATGGTCCACTTTAGCATTCTACTGACTATAAGTAACTTTACAACTACGTCAACTCATTCTACTAACCCGAACCCTAACCTAACGGTCTACTACTAATACTCCAATGAGTTAGTTGACATGTAGTTGCAAACTTACTTATAGTTAGCAGAATGTCTAAAGTGGACCATCGAAATAAAGTGTTACCCAAAAATCTTATGCACCTTCTTCTTTTAATACATTTGCACATTACTCGTCTTGTTCAAGTCAAACAATCACTAGTACTATTACTCATAGTTAGTGTAACTAATGTATTAAACTTCAGTGTGTAACCAGACTTGAATCTTCTCTCAAATTTGTGCATGGGCACTTTTGACTTTTGACCACCCTAGCAACCACCTAGCAACACCTTGCATGACTTCCTATGTTCTAGGAATGTTTTGCTTACATGTTTTTGGTTTTTTTTTGTTACGCAAACATTAAGGCAACATTCCATTTTAGAATTTTACATGTTTTTCGGGAATGTTACTTTTGAAAGCTTGAACATTCCGAAAAACTTTTGAATGTTCTGAACATTCTAAAACAAGTAGTAACATTTAAAAAACAAATAAATGTTTCATAAAAAAAAAAATTGCAAACATTGTTAAAGAGCAGATAAGACTGAACGAACGTTACTGGAAGAGTGTCACTCGTGGCTGTTCTGACAAAGACTCGGGACAAAGCCGCCGCTGTGGTCCTGTCAACAAAAGACAGAGAAAAGGACAGGATTAGTTCTCAAGCACAATAGAAGAAAGGGAGATCTCCAGAAGGATCACGGGAATTACAGACACCAGTATAATGTGAAGTGACAGACAGAGGAAGCAGGGAAACATGTGTGATTATTAAACATCAGCAGAAGATGGAGAAAGAAGAGGTTTGAGGAGAGCATTGAACAGATTGTACATTATAAAAAAATGGTATTGCACAAAGATTGCTAATTTATGCTGTTTCATATAATTATTATCAACTTTGTCTCAGTTCTTCTTGTAGGAGAAATAAAATACACTACGGTTTAAAAGTTTGGGGTCTGTAATTTTTTTTTTTTTTATTAAAAATGTCTTGTGCTCACCAAGATAAATTTGATAAAAATACAGTAAAAACAGTAATATTGTGAAATATTATTACGATTTAAAATAACTGTTCTCTGTGTGAATATATAGTAAAGTGTGATTTATTCCTGTGATCAAAGCTGAATTTATCATCATTCCTCCAGTCTTCAGAGTCATTGAGAAATCTTTCTCATATGAGGATTTGCTCAAGAAACATTTATGAATATTAGCAGTGTTGAAAACAGTTACTTAATATTTTTGTGGAAACCATGACACATTTTTTCAGGATTCTTTTATGACTAGAAAATTCAAAAGAGCAACATTTGTACTAGAAACCTTTTGTAACCTTATAAATGTCTTTACTTTTTTCCAAATGAATGCGTCCTTGGTGAATAAAATGCTGACCCCAAACTTTTGAAAGCCATAAGACGACAAATATGTCATACAGTAAGCTATAAAAGACGTGTGTGTTCATATTGAGAGTTGCAGTTTTTGGGATCCTGAGATCTCTTCTGAAAGCTTGCGAGACCACCGGGGTCTCTTCATCTTCAGCGAGTCTCCTTCAATGCTGTCTGGGAGAAACAGTAGAGATATTAAAGAGATCTCATCTGTGATTCTTTCCTTCCTGTGGGTCCGTCTCTGAATATTGACTCCTCTGTAAAACTCTTTTGTGCCCGTCTCACCTCATGATACCATCATATCTCGAGGCTTATTAAAAATCTCTTTCAAAGTCATAATCATGAGCGCGGCACCGCTGGGGCGTCCGGTGTCAGTCACGCATCGATCTGTGATATTTATGGATGAACTTTATTGGTATGGGAGAAGACACAGCTCTGAGGGAAGATCTGCTTAATGCTTCAGAATTATTGAGCTTTGCAGCGGATTTCACGTCAGGGGGTTTGAGTATTAACCAATGAAATGAGTCACTCTTGTGCTTTGCTGTTTCTCGTTGTACTTCAAATAATTGAGACAAGAGATCCTGCTGTGTGTCATGTTTGAGATCTTGCAATAAGTGATATAGTGTTTTGATCATAATTCACTTCAAATCAGTGAACTCACCTACTTTACAAAAGTTTGGGGTCAGCAAGACTTTTTAAATGTTTTTTAAAAAAAGTGTCTTCGACTCACCAAGGCTGCATTTATTTGATGATAAATACAGTAAAAATAGTAGAATTGTGAAATATTATTAATATTACTATTTAAAAGAACTGTTTACTAAGTGAATATATGTTAAAATGTAATGTATTCCTGTGATCAAAGCTGAATTTATCATCATTACTCCAGTCTTGTGTCACATGACCCTTCAGAAATCATTCTCATATGCTAAATTATTATTTTTATCAGTTGAAAACCACAATATATATATTTTTTCCCCAGTATTCTTTGATGAATAGAACGTTTGAAACAACATTTATTTGAAATAGAAATATTTTGTAACATTATAAATGTTTCTACTGTCACTTTTGATAAATGCAATGCATCCTTGCTTTATAAAAGTATTAGTTTAAAAAAATAAAAATCTTACTCACCCCAAATGGAAAGATATAGTGTATATTTAAAAAATTTTTAAATTCTTTTAAACATTTAAAAAAATGCTTTCATAAATGCATTTAACTTGATTTATAAAAATGTATTATTATATTTTTGCTAATATTATTTGTATATGCAGCCTTGGTTACATCAACAGAAATGTTAAAGAAATCATATCATATATTTCAAGAATCATATGCATTTTAAAGTGAAAACCACACACTTTGGCTGAATCAAAAATCAGCCCAATACACTCAAATAGGGCATTATTAGAAGGGACAGCCATTTGTAGTGGTGTCTTGAAACCATAGTGGACATTATCAAGTGCAATAACAAGTGTACAACTGGTGTACACTCAACAGCTGTCTGAATTCACTCCCTCGTTTTCATTCACTCTAAGTGGACTAACGTAGGGAATAGTGAATTGTGCACAGTAAGACCATGAACGCGTTTTGAGAAAGTCAATAGTGTCCCGTTTCTCCTCGTCAGGTTGTTCGGCACCAAATGCAGTGGCTGTCTGGAGAAGATCTCTCCCACTGAGTTTGTGATGCGCGCACTAGAAAGTGTGTATCATCTGGGCTGCTTCTGCTGCTGTGTGTGCGAGCGCCAGCTGTGTAAAGGAGACGAGTTTGTCCTGAAGGAGGGACAACTGCTGTGCAAGAATGACTATGAGAGAGAGAAGGACTTACTGCACTCGGTCAGTCCGGACATGTCCGACTCCGGTGAGAACGCAACTCTTTGTTCACGTCTCGTGTGCTCTCCGTAGAAAGGTGATATTAAAATGCGTGTTTCTGCAGAAAAAAGTGAGGATGAAGATGTGGATGTGAAGCCGGAGAAAGGATCAGGAGGCCAGGGCAAAGGCAGCGATGATGGCAAAGACCCGCGCAGACCCAAAAGACCTCGCACCATTCTCACCACCCAGCAGCGGCGCGCGTTCAAGGCCTCCTTTGAGGTCTCCTCCAAACCATGCAGAAAGGTGAGATTATTAAGGTTGTGGAAAACCAACCTTAAATGACTATTTTTTGAATGTGCAACCTGTCTTTATCTACTGTAAAGTGCCCCTATTATGCTTTTTCGAATATCCCCTTTCATGCAGTGACTGTTTGTGAATGTAAAAGGTCTGCAAAGTTTAGAAGATCAAAGTGCAGGATAAATGGAGTTATTGTCTTTTCAGTCTCACTTCCTGCATGCAGGGCTGTAACCACCATAGACACTGAGGGGGACAAGTTCCCCCTATAATTAAAAATGGCCAAATTGTCCCCCGCCAATATTTGAAATTCTTGCACTGCTCCATTATGCAGCACTCTGTATGTTAGTAGGATGACAAAAAAGTTTAAAAGTTACATTTTTAGTCTGGTCTGCCTCAGCGGTCCAGCAGCGCTCGTCAATGTCAAAATGATTGAGATGGCCAATCAGATCAAAGAAGGCGGGGCTTACTATTCAGAGAAGCAGAGCGTGACTTCCAGCGCGAAGCGTCAGTGGTAAGATGTAAATAGCGAAACCTTTAAGGTCAGCTGTTTTACGATGACAGTAACATCCAGGGATGCAAACTAGAGGGTGGATTTTCAAACCTCTCCCGTCCCACTCCCACAAAAAAAAATCCCGTCCCATCCCAATCCCAGAAGAATGACTCCCGTTCCCTCCCACTCCTGTGTTGTGTTTTTTTGGCTGGAATCTGTCAGTTACAGTAAACAGTTCAGTACAGATCACAGCATGCCCACTTAGTTGAATAAAAATCCAAAATGTAGTTTTATTTTACTGAACTGAAAGCCAGCTTAAACAATACACACATTAAATTCCATTTAAATCACCTATGCAAACAAACACAGGCACACACGCGCAGTAAATGTCTTGCAGCTGGCGTATGGCGTTTTCATGCCGTCTTTTTGGTTACTTCGACCGTACAGAAATGTCGGCGAACACAACTGAGGTATAATTTTCCGACAGTAGTCGTTGCAGCGTGGCTTTCATGTCTGACTCCATTTTGATTATGATTTCCGCGTCTACAAAGTGCACGGGGAAGCCGCCTTCTCTTATATTATTGGTGGTTGGCAATTGGCATACCAACTGTTACGGGTGTGGAGCACGTCATTCACTGAACCAGCCACAGCAAAGCAAACAGGAGAGCATAGAGACAGGGCAACTAGAATTGAGTTCAAAATTAAAACATAGTTCATCTATATAAACGGTATATTTGTGTATATAGTTGGTATCATAGTGTTTTTACGATTCCCGGTCCCGCCCACGCCCACTGAAATGTGTTCCTCTCCCGCCTCAATCACGTGATTAATAGTCATTTTGGGATTCCCGCAGGGTTCCCAAAAAAAAAAATGTCAGCCTCCAATGCAAACTACTCAACTTTTTTTCTCAAAAATGAATTGAAAACATGCATTTACGTGATTCATGCAAATTCTGAGTGTGACAAGACAAGAAACATATTAGGCATGCAAATAACAGTCCATGTGTGCAAATTTTAATGCAAATATAATTTGCAAATGGTTAAAAAAAAAAAAGTGCATAATGCCCATCTATGATCTTCATTGGCTGTCAGCAAATGATGTCTACTTTGCCCCGCCTTTAAACACACTAGTTGTAGCTGAGACTGGAAGAGTTTGGTTCGTGTTGTCGACATGTTTTCTTCAAAAAAATGAGGACTCGAATTGATCATTACTGTCTGTATCACTGAAGCCTCCGGAGCTGAAATTCAGATATGATAATTGATGCTTGGTTTCTGACACGCTCTGTCAGCAGTCGACCAATCACAGCAGACTGAGCCATCTGACCAATCAGAGCAGAGGAGGTTCGCAGAAGGGAAGAGTTTAGGGAGAATGAATCTTCAAACTAACCATTTCAGACGCTAGAGAAAAGAGCTGATGCTGCGATGGATATTATGAGAAAATTAAAGTGTTTTTTTTTACTTCGTAAACCTGATGTAGGAGACGCCGAAAAAAACAAAGTTAGGAACCTTAAAAAAGCACAATAGGTCCACACAGCATAGTCAATTGACCATTTATTGCATAATGCATATTATTAGTCATTTTGTATAAAAGTAAATGAATAATATAAATATTTCATATACAAATGGCAAACACTGAGGGATCAGACTTCATGCTGCTGGTCAGATGTCTGGGCTTTCCAAAAATTTACACTCATAATTTCACAAATAATAATTACAAAGAAACTGCAAGTAACACATTCACTATAGAAAGACTGAAATAGTTTTTTCTTGTAAAACATACTCAAAAATCTTTGAAAATGAATGAGTTTTACAGTGCATGTGAGACGTTGGTGTTCACTGATGTTCTGGTTATTTCAGGTCAGAGAGACGCTGGCTGCTGAGACCGGTCTGAGTGTCAGGGTCGTCCAGGTGTGGTTTCAGAACCAAAGAGCAAAGGTGAGTGTGTCCTGAGATCTGAACCGAGTCTAAGTCAGGGCTTTTTAATCTTCTGATGCAGTGGCCAACCTTGTGTGAGGACCCCCCATCCTAACATTTAAAAGGCAGCTGTATATTGTCTTGTCCAAATATATATAGTTACTAGGGGTGGCACGGTTCAAAAAACCCACGGTTCGATTCATATCACAGTTTTAGGGTCACGGTTTTCGCTTCTGTACGGTTCTTGATGTTTTTTCTTTTAATCATTAACACTCCAGAAATTCACTTCAGCATATGATATACACTCACCTAAAGGATTATTAGGAACACCATACTAATACTGTGTTTGACCCCCTTTCGCCTTCAGAACTGCCTTAATTCTACGTGGCATTGATTCAACAAGGTGCTGAAAGCATTCTTTAGAAATGTTGGCCCATACTGATAGGATAGCATCTTGCACTTGATGGAGATTTGTGGGATGCACATCCAGGGCACGAGCTCCCCGTTCCACCACATCCCAAAGATGCTCTATTGGGTTGAGATCTGGTGACTGTGGGGGCCATTTTAGTACAGTGAACTCATTGTCATGTTCAAGAAAGCAATTTGAAATGATTCGAGCTTTGTGACATGGTGCATTATCCTGCTGGAAGTAGCCATCAGAGAATGGGTACATGGTGGTCATAAAGGGATGAACATGGTCAGAAACAATGCTCAGGTAGGCCGTGGCATTTAAACAATGCCCAATTGGCACTAAGGGGCCTAAAGTGTGCCAAGAAAATATCCCCCACACCATTACACCACCACCACCAGCAGGCATGATGGATCCATGTTCTCCTTCTGTTTACGCCAAATTCTGACTCTACCATCTGAATGTCTCAACAGAAATCGAGACTCATCAGACCAGGCAACATTTTTCCAACTGCAACTGTCCAATTTTGGTGAGCTTGTGCAAATTGTAGCCTCTTTTTCCTATTTGTAGTGGAGATGAGTGGTACCCGGTGGGGTCTTCTGCTGTTGTAGCCCATCCGCCTCAAGGTTGTGCGTGTTGTGGCTTCACAAATGCTTTGCTGCATACCTCAGTTGTAACGAGTGGTTATTTCAGTCAAAGTTGCTCTTCTATCAGCTTGAATCAGTCGGCCCATTCTCCTCTGACCTCTAGCATCAACAAGGCATTTTCGCCCACAGGACTGCCACATACTGGATGTTTTTCCCTTTTCACACCATTCTTTGTAAACCCTAGAAATGGTTGTGCGTGAAAATCCCAGTAACTGAGCAGATTGTGAAATACTCAGACCGGCCCGTCTGGCACCAACAACCATGCCACGCTCAAAATTGCTTAAATCACCTTTCTTTCCCATTCTGACATTCAGTTTGGAGTTCAGGAGATTGTCTTGACCAGGACCACACCCCTGAATGCATTGAAGCAACTGCCATGTGATTGGTTGATTAGATAATTGCATTAATGAGAAATTGAACAGGTGTTCCTAATAATCCTTTAGGTGAGTGTATAGCTTAAATATCCACAATTTAGGATACAGTATTAAAAAAAAAAAAAAGATTTGTTATATCATGTTAAAGTTGTCTCCTTAGTGGCTGTCTCCTGCTTACACTGTCTACCGAGTCCAACACATTGGCGTAAAGTTTTTCATGTTAATCATGTCAGTATTGAGCAGAACAATGCACTGTGGCTTTAATTCAGCGTGAACAGCTTTTTGCCAAAACTTCAAAGGCCTGTTTAAATTATTAAAACTAGAAGCATATCTTAACTTTAATGTTACATTTATCATGTGAACTACTTATATACAACATGTTATATGCATGTGTGTTTGGGACAGAGAGACACGGTCGCATTTACAGCAGATATATGCTGCCCATCATAAATCAAACCAGACAGGCAGGGGTCGGAGGAAAACACCGGAAAATGTGACAGCATGGATAACATTCGTCTGTATGTGCAATACACGAGCCGCGGTTCAGCTGCACGAGACAAACGCTGCCAGTATGAATGCACAACGGGCGCGCGCGGCTCACGCTCTCCATATGCACTGCTCACGCCTGTGGTGTGAAGCCGGCGTTAATACGACACTGGGCATCCTCCAACTCCGGGCAGCCTTCCTTATCTCTCCCACTTGCCATTTCTACACGTGACGTGACCTGCAGCACTCCACTTTTACTGTCTTTTACTGTATGTCTACACACACCTCTTATTTCCCGCGAAAAGGACACCCACTGTCTGAGGTAACATACGGGCACGAGGCTCCATTGCACATGTGTCGAACCGAGACAAGCGAACCGAACGGTTTGGATATTTTTTCATGTACCGTGCCACCCCTAGTAGTTACTCACTATAGCACTGTGCTGGTAGAGCAGATGTATTTTATTTAATTTTTATTTACTTCATTTAAATCTTGTCTTTTATTATTAATTTATTTTTACATTTGTTATAAAATAAAATAAAAACTGAAAAAAATTCAAAAATATTAATAAAAAAGTTGCTACAGCACTGTACTAAGTAGATGAATTATTCATTTATTTAAATAATTGTATACTTTATTTTGATCACATTATTCATTTTTTTATATCTTATCTTTTATTATTCTTACATTTGTTACACTGTCGAATCACTAAAATTACTAACTTGAAATAAAAGAAATAACTAAAACTGAAATAATGAATTAAATCTAAATATTCATATAAAAACTAATGACAAAGTTTATAAAAATGTTACTAAAATGAAAATGAAAACTGAAAGTGTAACAATAATAGCTAATTCAAAATATTAATAAAAACTCGCTATAATACTGTACTGTTAAGCAGTTGTATTATTTGTTTGTTTGTTTATTTTAATTAAATTATGTATTTATCTCTTTGTTTATTTATTTATATCTTATCTTTTATTATTTATTTATTATTAAATTTGTTACACTTTAGTTTAGATTAAATCACTAAAATGACTAACTGGAAATAAAATAAATAAAAAATATTAATATAAAAAACAACTAATAAAAATGACAAAAGGACAAAACAGTTACAGAATGAATGAATGAATAAATAAATATTACAATTATTTAAATGAATTAATAAATAAATTGAAATTAAAATGAAAACTGAAAGTGTAAAAATAATAGGTGTATCAAAATGTTATTAAAAACTATAATAGTAGGCTATAGAAATGCTACTAAAATGAACCCCTGGCCTAAGTAAACTCTTTAATATGGTTTAACAGCCATAAAATGATTTATGATCTTAAAAATGATGAGTATGTGTCCGTTCTTCTGTCTCCGGTCAGATGAAGAAGCTAGCACGCCGACAACAGCAGCAACAAGAGCAGCAAAACTCTCAGAGAATTGGACAAGGTATGAGACACACACACACACACGCTTGTTCAACATGTGCTGTTCTTCAGCAGGGTTTTACATCTGTTTTATGTTTTTCGTAACTCAACTCATTTTCTGCAGATGTGATCTCAAGCCGAATGGAGAATCTGATGAGCTCTTATACGCCACTAGCTCCGCCTCCACAACATCAATTAGTCTCCATGGAGACCAACGGATACAGCACAGACCCATTCCAGCAAGGTCTGACTCCTCCGCAGATGCCCGGAGATCACATGAATCCATACGGTGAGCGCTAAACATGTAATACCCCATCCACTTTTCCCTGCACATCTCCGGAGCGACGTTACGAAAGCAAAGCACGATGGAATGATATTGACCAGAAGCGGCTGCTAATGCCACGTATGGGCCCAGTAAAAATAAATGTGCCATTAAACTGTCTTCACCCTTATGTAACAGTGTCAATTAGTTTTTGAGAAGCCTATAAAATTACACTATAAAATTACATGCAGCACTCCTGAGAAAGTGAGCGTCAATCTGCTGCCTTAGACGCGCTCGATTACACATTGATACGTGCGTTCGGTCCTGCTGCGAGCTGACGCAAATCACTCGTTTATATGCTCTTTTATATAGCGCTTTATAGCCAATTACAGCTTTGAAAAGCAGTGAGAGTCTCAGTTCTGCTGCTGGGTAATCATATTTCTATGGCTTATGGTGAACTGCGTCCATGAGGATCAAAAGCTTCTGTTCGATGACTTTAACAGATTTGTTTACTGAAACTTTTACTACAGCTATTAGAGATCGATTGATAGTGCCCTTTCACAGCCAATACCAATTATATTTAAGGTTAAATAGTTAAAAACTGATATCCAGAAATGATTTTTTAACAGTGCTGTCAAATCGATTAATCACGATTTCTCACTGCCCGCTCTAAATCAGATACAGATAAAGTTACAGTAAAGCTCTCGAAGTATGCACTTACTTGTCATTTTAAAGGGACAGTTCACCCAAAGCTGAAAATTAGCCCATGATTTTAGCCCAAAATTAGCCCAAGCTTTATAATGGCATTGAATGTTGCTCCATTTTTGAAGTCCATAAAAGTGCATCTATCCATCATATAACTGCTCCACACGGCTCCGGGGGGTTAATAAAGGCCTTCTGAAGCGAAGTGGCGTGTTTGTGTAAGAACAATATCCATATTTAAAACTTTATAGACTAAAATAACGAGCTTCCGGCGGTCAGCGGTACACAAGTGTGTAAAAGAGTGACCCCTGACCCGATGTACAGGAGCATCGCAAGCTTTGACGCCTCTCGTGGATGGTGCTGGGTAACAAACTCAAGCCACTCTTCTCTTATATCGAAATCCTCCGCCATTTCTCTTTAAAAATTCTCGTTTTAGACTAATAACCAGTGTTTTGTTTTGCTCTATCCTCTACGCTTCTGCGTTCGTCAGTACGCATGCGTCAAGGGTTCAAGGGTTACTCTTTTAGTGCAAGTCGACTTGCGTACCGCTGACCACCGGGAGCTCGTTATTTTAGTCTATAAAGTTTTAAATATGGATATTTTTCTTACAGTTACATTTTTAGTCTGGTCTGCCTCAGCGGTCCAGCAGCGCTCGTCAATGTCAAAATGATTGAGATGGCCAATCAGATCAAAGAAGGCGGGGCTTACTATTCAGAGAAGCAGAGCGTGACTTCCAGCGCGAAGCGTCAGTTTAACGTTGAAAGAGAGAGAGGTAACATCCAGGGATGCAAACTAGAGGGTGGATTTTCAAACCTCTCCCGTCCCACTCCCACAAAAAAAATCCCGTCCCATCCCAATCCCAGAAGAATGACTCCCGTTCCCTCCCACTCCTGTGTTGTGTTTTTTTGGCTGGAATCTGTCAGTTACAGTAAACAGTTCAGTACAGATCACAGCATGCCCACTTAGTTGAATAAAAATCCAAAATGTAGTTTTATTTTACTGAACTGAAAGCCAGCTTAAACAATACACACATTAAATTCCATTTAAATCACCTATGCAAACAAACACAGGCACACACGCGCAGTAAATGTCTTGCAGCTGGCGTATGGCGTTTTCACAGTTTTTTTCACTCGTCTTTTTGGTTACTTCCGACTGCCCATGTGTCAAGGGTTCAAGGTTCAAGGGTTACTCTTTTAGTGCAAGCCGACTTGCATATCGCTGACCGCCGGAAGCTCGTTATTTTAGTCTATGAAGTTATAAATATGGATAATTTTCTTACACAAACACATCACTTTGCTTCAGAAGGCCTTTATTAACTCCCCCTGGAGCCGTGTGGAGCAGTTATATGATGGATAGATGCACTTTTATGGACTTCATAAACGAGACAACCATTCACTGCCATTATAAAGCTTGGAAGAGCCAGGACATTTCTAATATAACTCTGATTGTGTTCGTCTGAAAGAAGAAAGTCACATACACCTAGAATGGCTTGAGGGGGAGTAAATCATGGGGTCATTTTCAGTTTTGTGAACTATCCCTTTAACTGTTGGAAACAGAGCGTAAAAGTGGACTTATCCTGCTGTGCCCTCTATAGGCTATGATCAGCGACTAGTCAACGTTAAGCTTAAAGCATTATGACAGAGAATAAAAGTCGGCTAGTCGGCTACACACACACACACACACATTATATATTTACTTTTATGTTAGATGCGATTAATTGTGATTAATCGATTCAACAGCACTATTTTTAATGTATCACAAATTTTATTATTAGTTCCATTATATATAGAGTATGAAAAATATTTTTCTCTCACTTTTTTTGAAAACAGTTAATTTGCCTGAAGATCCACCAAATTGTGGTATTTATCAGTTGAACTGATATTAATTAACTAATTAAAGCTGCAGTCTGTAACTTTTTTTGGTTAAAAATTAACCAAAATCAATTTTTGAGCAAGTACGTACCCAGCCAGTGTTCAAAACAATCTCCTTACCTCAGCCCGGTAGGCTTGTAATAATGTGTCATAATTTGAGTGGTGCCAGTAGCTTTCCGCAGGAATATTTGAGGATGGCGCCAAGACATTTACATTTATGCATTTGGCAGACGCTTTTATCCAAAGCGACTTACATTGCATTCAAGGTACACATTTTTACATTTTGTCAGTTCTTGCTTTCCCTGGGAATCGAACCCATGACCTTGGCATTGCTAGCGCCACACTCTTATTGTTTGAGCTACAGGAAAGCTGAAAAAAGACATAGAATCTGTGACTCTGAAGTACAGTATCCACACCGGTGCGGTGAATGAATGATAACCACATACACCACACCCACACACACACACACACACACACACACACACACACACACACACACACACACACACACACACACACACACACACACACACACACAGACACACCTCAAAACATTAGATTAATCCGCGCTGAGGAGCCGAGCTGATGCACAACCCACATAAAGATGATAATTCCGCAAATAACTGCAATTTCAGGTTTCAAACAGAGATGGCGCCAAAGAGGCAAAACTTACAGACCGCAGCTTTAAGTAAAAAAAGTGTGAAACTAATTACATCTGTCTCTGATCCCTGTTATTATTATATTTTTATACTCTCATCATGTACACTACTGTTTTTGTTGACTTTTTTGCATTAAATTGATAAAAATTTTGAAGTGCTGAAATGCTGTTCTTTTGAACTTTCCATTAATCAAAGAATTCTGCTAAATGTCTCATGGTTTCCTAAAAAATATGATTTTTTTTTACTGTATTTTTGATCAAATAAATGCAGCTTTGGTTAGCATTTTTTCTATAAAAGTGCAAAGCTAGGATTTATTTCTTGTTACATTTTCAGTAGCTAGACCTAATTTAGTTTTGTTCTTCTTTAGGAAACGACTCGATTTTCCACGACATTGACAGCGACACGTCTCTGACCAGCCTGAGCGACTGCTTCCTGGCTGCATCCGAAGTCGGATCCCTTCAGACCCGCGTGGGAAACCCCATCGACCGCCTGTACTCCATGCAGAGCTCCTACTTCGCCTCCTGAAACCAAATGCATACTGAGACTAAACACCCACAAAAACTACCTAACAGCCATGCTCCTGTCTGCAACGCCTGTCTCACGTACGCCAACAAACCTTCGGTATAATGCCAACTCCAATCTCGAGGCAGTAAGGACCAGAAAACGAAACGAAACAAAGCAGTTCATGCTACAGATGAAAGCAGATCTTGGTTTTGCGCTGTTGGAGACATGCTGAGGAGGTCTTGAATCTAACCCGGTTCAAAGCTGTGCTGGCCGAGTGTGTGTGTGACACTGAAGATGAGACGAGAAGGGAAAAAAAAAAATCAAGACACAAAACCAAATAATTTCAGAGGAGCTACAGGACATCTACAGCAGTCTGTTGGACCCCTGGGTGAACAAAACAAGTTTAGACCACAAATAGACGAATGCAACACGTGCAAAAAGTGGGAAACGCTTTATTGCATACATTGCAATAATGTTACTTTGTTTTCAAACTATCTTTAGAATATGGATTTCAAGTGAAAGAAACTCAAGCCGAAACAGCTGTGTGTTGATAAAGACGACTAGATATTTATTACGTACATGTGCCAAGTAAACCTGCAGAGCTTTATTTAAAACAAATTGTGTTAGAGTAAGTACCATACGCCTCTTTATGTAGTATTACTGTTGATGTTGAAAGATGTATATGTTTATTTTGCTGTGCTATTTATTTGACATTTTGCATTCTTGGACATTGTAGAGGATGCATTTTGCTCAAACCTGCTAAAATTACCAAAGTTTGTTGGTACTAAAAATAAATAGATAGGCCTAAATAAAAAATAAAAAAAACTTTTAACTTCTTTTATTTTTTCTTTTAAAATATTGTACATTTGACACATTTCGGCCTCATTTTGTATTTGAGAAAAATTAACAAATATTATGAAATGAAAAAAGTGTCAGTAAGGGAAGATGTTTGTGTGCAAAAGTTTAAATGGGTTCTATATAGAACTCTAGACTCCTTTTAAAGAACTCTTTATGCCAAAAAGGTTCTATAGAGTAAAAGGAGAAATGTCTTAAATGATTGTGTAATACTTTCATGTTTTACAGCTTTTCATTTCTATTGATAAAGTACGTGTACAATATGAAAGCTTTAAAAGGGTAAAATAAAAAAGGTAATTGTGACGTTTCATCTCACAATTCTTACTTTTTTTTCAGTCGCAAGTTGCAATTGCGTGATATAAAGTCAGAGTTATGTGATAGTCAGAGTTATATGATATAAAGTCAGAGTTATGTGATATAAAGTCAGGGTTATGTGATAGTCAGAGTTATATGATATAAAGTCAGAGTTATGTGATATAAAGTCAGAGTTATGTGATAGTCACAGTTATGTGATATAAAGTCAGAGTTATGTGATAGTCAGAGTTATATGATATAAAGTCAGAGTTATGTGATATAAAGTCAGGGTTATGTGATAGTCAGAGTTATATGATATAAAGTCAGAGTTATGTGATATAAAGTCAGAGTTATGTGATAGTCAGAGTTATATGATATAAAGTCAGAGTTATGTGATAGTCAGAGTTATATGATATAAAGTCAGAGTTATGTGAGAGTTATATGATATAAAGTCAGAATTATGTGATATAAAGTCAGAGTCATGCGATATTAAGTCAGAATTATGTGATATAAAGTCAGAATTATGTGATATAAAGTCAGAATTGTGTGATATAAAGTCAGAATTATGTGATAGTCAGAGTTATATGATATAAAGTCAGAGTCATGCGATATAAAGTCAGAATTATGTGATAGTTATGCAATGTAAAGTCAGAGTTATGTGATATAAAGTCAGAATTGTGAGGTATAAAGTCAGAATTATCTGATATAAAGTCAAGAGTTATGTGATATAAAGTCAGAATTATGTGATATAAAGTCAGAGTTATGTGATATAAAGTCAGAATTATGTGATATAAAGTCAGAGTCACGCGATATAAAGTCAGAATTATGTGATAGTTATGCAATGTAAAGTCAGAATTATGTGATATAAAGTCAGAATTGAGTAATATAAAGTCAGAATTGAGAGATATAAAGTCAGAATTGAGAGATATAGTCAGAGTTATGTGAAATAAAGTCAGAATTGAGTGATATAAAGTCAGAATTGAGAGATATAAAGTCAGAGTTATGCAATATAAAGTCAGAGTTATGTGATATAAAGTCAGGGTTATGTGATAGTCAGAGTTATGTGATATAAAGTCAGAGTTATGTGATAGTCAGAGTTATATGATATAAAGTCAGAGTTATGTGATATAAAGTCAGAGTTATGTGATAGTCAGAGTTATATGATATAAAGTCAGAGTTATGTGATAGTCAGAGTTATATGATATAAAGTCAGAGTTATGTGAGAGTTATATGATATAAAGTCAGAATTATGTGATATAAAGTCAGAGTCATGCGATATTAAGTCAGAATTATGTGATATAAAGTCAGAATTATGTGATATAAAGTCAGAATTGTGTGATATAAAGTCAGAATTATGTGATAGTCAGAGTTATATGATATAAAGTCAGAGTCATGCGATATAAAGTCAGAATTATGTGATAGTTATGCAATGTAAAGTCAGAGTTATGTGATATAAAGTCAGAATTGTGAGGTATAAAGTCAGAATTATCTGATATAAAGTCAAGAGTTATGTGATATAAAGTCAGAGTTATGTGATATAAAGTCAGAATTATGTGATATAAAGTCAGAATTATGTGATATAAAGTCAGAGTTATGTGATATAAAATCAGAATTATGTGATATAAAGTCAGAATTATGTGATAGTTATGCAATGTAAAGTCAGAATTATGTGATATAAAGTCAGAATTGAGTAATATAAAGTCAGAATTGAGAGATATAAAGTCAGAATTGAGAGATATAGTCAGAGTTATGTGAAATAAAGTCAGAATTGAGTGATATAAAGTCAGAATTGAGAGATATAAAGTCAGAGTTATGCAATATAAAGTCAGAGTTGAGTGATATAAAGTCAGAGTTATGTGAAATAAAGTCAGAATTGAGTGATATAAAGTCAGAATTGAGAGATATAAAGTCAGAGTTATGCAATATAAAGTCAGAGTTGAGTGATATAAAGTCAGAATTGAGAGATATAAAGTCAGAATTGAGAGATAAAGTCAGAGTTATGCAATATAAAGTCAGAGTTGAGTGATATCAAGTCAGAGTTGAGAGATATAAAGTCAGAGTTGAGTGATATAAAGTCAGAATTGAGAGATATAAAGTCAGAATTTAAAGATATAAAGTCAGAGTTATGCAATATAAAGTCAGAATTGAGAGATATAAAGTCAGAGTTATGCAATATAAAGTCAGAGTTGAGAGATATAAAGTCAGAATTGAGAGATATAAAGTCAGAATTTTGTGATATAAAGTCAGAGTTATGTGAAATAAAGTCAGAATTGAGAGATATAAAGTCAGAATTGAGAGATATAAAGTCAGAATTGAGTGATATAAAGTCAGAATTGAGAGATATAAAGTCTGAATTGAGAGATATAAAGTCAGAATTGAGTGATATAAAGTCAGAATTGAGTGATATAAAGTCAGAATTGAGTGATATAAAGTCAGAATTTAGAGATATAAAGTCAGAATTGAGTGATATAAAGTCAGAATTGAGTGATATAAAGTCAGAATTGAGTGATATAAAGTCAGAATTGAGTGATATAAAGTCAGAATTGTGTGATATAAAGTCAGAGTTGAGAGATATAAAGTCAGAATTGAGAGATATAAAGTCAGAATTGAGAGATATAAAGTCAAAATTTTGTGATATAAAGTCAGAGTTATGTGAAATAAAGTCAGAATTGAGTGATATAAAGTCAGAGTTATGTGAAATAAAGTCAGAATTGTGTGATATAAAGTCAGAATTATGTGATAGTCAGAGTTATATGATATAAAGTCAGAGTCATGCGATATAAAGTCAGAATTATGTGATAGTTATGCAATGTAAAGTCAGAGTTATGTGATATAAAGTCAGAGTTATGTGATATAAAGTCAGAATTATGTGATATAAAGTCAGAATTGAGTGATATAAAGTCAGAATTGAGTGATATAAAGTCAGAATTGAGAGATATAAAGTCAGAATTGAGAGATATAAAGTCAGAATTGAGAGATATAAAGTCAGAATTGAGAGATATAAAGTCAGAGTTGAGTGATATAAAGTCAGAATTGAGAGATATAAAGTCAGAATTTAGAGATATAAAGTCAGAATTTAGAGATATAAAGTCAGAATTGATAAAGTCAGAATCTGGAGTGATATAAAGTCAGAATTGAGTGATATAAAGTCAGAATTGAGAGATATAAAAGTCAGAGTTGAGTGATATAAAGTCAGAATTGAGTGATATAAAGTCAGAATTGAGTGATATAAAGTCAGAATTGAGTGATATAAAGTCAGAATTGAGAGATATAAAGTCAGAGTTGAGTGATATAAAGTCAGAATTGAGAGATATAAAGTCAGAATTTAGAGATATAAAGTCAGAATTTAGAGATATAAAGTCAGAATTGAGTGATATAAAGTCAGAATTGAGTGATATAAAGTCAGAATTGAGTGATATAAAGTCAGAATTGTGTGATATAAAGTCAGAGTTGAGAGATATAAAGTCAGAATTGAGAGATATAAAGTCAGAATTGAGAGATATAAAGTCAAAATTTTGTGATATAAAGTCAGAGTTATGTGAAATAAAGTCAGAATTGAGTGATATAAAGTCAGAGTTATGTGAAATAAAGTCAGAATTGTGTGATATAAAGTCAGAATTATGTGATAGTCAGAGTTATATGATATAAAGTCAGAGTCATGCGATATAAAGTCAGAATTATGTGATAGTTATGCAATGTAAAGTCAGAGTTATGTGATATAAAGTCAGAATTGTGAGGTATAAAGTCAGAATTATGTGATATAAAGTCAGAATTATGTGATATAAAGTCAGAGTTATGTGATATAAAGTCAGAATTATGTGATATAAAGTCAGAGTTATGTGATATAAAGTCAGAGTTGAGTGATATAAAGTCAGAATTGAGAGATATAAAGTCAGAATTTAGAGATATAAAGTCAGAATTGAGTGATATAAAGTCAGAATTGAGAGATATAAAGTCAGAATTGAGTGATATAAAGTCAGAATTGAGTGATATAAAGTCAGAGTTATGTGAAATAAAGTCAGAATTGAGTGATATAAAGTCAGAATTGAGAGATATAAAGTCAGAGTTATGCAATATAAAGTCAGAGTTGAGTGATATAAAGTCAGAATTGAGAGATATAAAGTCAGAATTGAGAGATATAAAGTCAGAATTGAGAGATATAAAGTCAGAATTGAGAGATATAAAGTCAGAATTTAGAAATATAAAGTCAGAGTTATGCGATATAAAGTCAGAATTGTGAGATATAAAGTCAGAATTGAGTGATATAAAGTCAGAGTTGAGAGATATAAAGTCAGAATTGAGTGATATAAAGTCAGAATTGAGAGATATAAAGTCAGAATTGAGAGATATAAAGTCAGAGTTATGTGAAATAAAGTCAGAATTGAGTGATATAAAGTCAGAATTGAGAGATATAAAGTCAGAGTTGAGTGATATAAAGTCAGAATTGAGTGATATAAAGTCAGAATTGAGAGATATAAAGTCAGAATTGAGTGAGTGATATAAAGTCAGAATTGAGTGAGTGATATAAAGTCAGAATTGAGAGATATAAAGTCAGAATTGAGTGATATAAAGTCAGAATTGAGATATATAAAGTCAGAATTGAGTGATATAAAGTCAGAATTGAGAGATATAAAGTCAGAATTGAGTGATATAAAGTCAGAATTGAGATATATAAAGTCAGAGTTGAGAGATATAAAGTCAGAATTGTGTGATATAAAGTCAGAGTTGAGTGATATAAAGTCAGAGTTGAGAGATATAAAGTCAGAATTGAGTGATATAAAGTCAGAATTGAGTGATATAAAGTCAGAATTGAGAGATATAAAGTCAGAATTGAGAGATATAAAGTCAGAATTGAGTGAGTGATATAAAGTCAGAATTGAGAGATATAAAGTCAGAATTGAGTGATATAAAGTCAGAATTGAGTGATATAAAGTCAGAATTGAGTGATATAAAGTCAGAATCGAGTGATATAAAGTCGGAATCGAGTGATATAAAGTCAGAATTGTGTGATATAAAGTCAGAGTTGAGAGATATAAAGTCAGAATTGAGAGATATAAAGTCAGAATTGAGAGATATAAAGTCAGAATTGAGTGATATAAAGTCAGAATTGAGAGATATAAAGTCTGAATTGAGAAATATAAAGTCAGAATTGAGTGATATAAAGTCAGAATTGAGTGATATAAAGTCAGAATTGAGTGATATAAAGTCAGAATTTAGAGATATAAAGTCAGAATTGAGAGATATAAAGTCAGAATTGAGTGATATAAAGTCAGAATTGAGTGATATAAAGTCAGAATTGAGTGATATAAAGTCAGAATTGAGTGATATAAAGTCAGAATTGTGTGATATAAAGTCAGAGTTGAGAGATATAAAGTCAAAATTTTGTGATATAAAGTCAGAGTTATGTGAAATAAAGTCAGAATTGAGTGATATAAAGTCAGAGTTATGTGATATAAAGTCAGAATTATGTGATATAAAGTCAGAGTTATGTGATATAAAGTCAGAGTTGAGTGATATAAAGTCAGAATTGAGAGATATAAAGTCAGAATTTAGAGATATAAAGTCAGAATTGAGTGATATAAAGTCAGAATTGAGAGATATAAAGTCAGAATTGAGTGATATAAAGTCAGAATTGAGTGATATAAAGTCAGAGTTATGTGAAATAAAGTCAGAATTGAGTGATATAAAGTCAGAATTGAGAGATATAAAGTCAGAGTTATGCAATATAAAGTCAGAGTTGAGTGATATAAAGTCAGAATTGAGAGATATAAAGTCAGAATTGAGAGATATAAAGTCAGAATTGAGAGATATAAAGTCAGAATTGAGAGATATAAAGTCAGAATTTAGAAATATAAAGTCAGAGTTATGCGATATAAAGTCAGAATTGTGAGATATAAAGTCAGAATTGAGTGATATAAAGTCAGAGTTGAGAGATATAAAGTCAGAATTGAGTGATATAAAGTCAGAATTGAGAGATATAAAGTCAGAATTGAGAGATATAAAGTCAGAGTTATGTGAAATAAAGTCAGAGTTATGTGATATAAAGTCAGAATTGAGAGATATAAAGTCAGAGTTGAGTGATATAAAGTCAGAATTGAGTGATATAAAGTCAAATTGAGATATAAAAGTCAGAATTGAGTAGGTGATATAAAGTCAGAATTGAGTGAGTGATATAAAGTCAGAATTGAGAGATATAAAGTCAGAATTGAGTGATATAAAGTCAGATTGAGATATATAAAGTCAGAATTGAGTGATATAAAGTCAGAATTGAGAGATATAAAGTCAAAAATGAGGTGAAATAAAGTCAGAATTGAGTGATATAAAGTCAGAATTGAGAGATATAAAGTCAGAGTTGAGTGATATAAAGTCAGAATTGAGTGATATAAAGTCAGAATTGAGAGATATAAAGTCAAATTGAGTGAGTGATATAAAGTCAGAATTGAGTGAGTGATATAAAGTCAGAATTGGAGATATAAAGTCAGAATTGAGTGATATAAAGTCAGAATTGAGATATATAAAGTCAGGGTTGGAGTGATATAAAGTCAGAATTGAGAGATATAAAGTCAGAATTGAGTGATATAAAGTCAGAATTGAGAGATATAAAGTCAGAGTTGAGAGATATAAAGTCAAATTGAGTGATATAAAGTCAGAGTTGAGTGATATAAAGTCAGAGTTGAGAGATATAAAGTCAGAATTGGGTGATATAAAGTCAGAATTGGGTGAGTCGATATAAAGTCAGAATTAGAGAGATATAAAGTCAGGGTGGGAGATATAAAGTCAGAATTCAGAGTGAGGTGATATAAAGTCAGAATTGAGAGATATAAGTCAAATTGAGTGATATAAAGTCAGAATTGAGTGATATAAAGTCAAATTGATATAAATTCAAGTTGAGTGATATAAAGTCAAATTGAGAGATATAAAGTCAGAATTGGGTGATGTAAAAGTCAAATTGGAGTGATATAAAGTCAGAATTGAGAGATATAAAGTCTGAGAATTGAGAGATATATAAAGTCAAATTGAGT
>CM031947.1:2279368-2360797 GCA_018749465.1 Paracanthobrama guichenoti | reverse complement strand
GAGTTATGTGATATAAAGTCAGAGTTGAGTGATATAAAGTCAGAATTGAGAGATATAAAGTCAGAATTTAGAGATATAAAGTCAGGAATTGAGTGATATAAAGTCAGAATTGAGAGATATAAAGTCAGAATTGAGTGATATAAAGTCAGAATTGGAGTGATATAAAGTCAGAGTTATGTGAAATAAAGTCAGAATTGAGTGATATAAAGTCAGAATTGAGAGATATAAAGTCAGAGTTATGCAATATAAAGTCAGAGTTGAGTGATATAAAGTCAGAATTGAGAGATATAAAGTCAGAATTGAGAGATATAAAGTCAGAATTGAGAGATATAAAGTCAGAATTGAGAGATATAAAGTCAGAATTTAGAAATATAAAGTCAGAGTTATGCGATATAAAGTCAGAATTGTGAGATATAAAGTCAGAATTGAGTGATATAAAGTCAGAGTTGAGAGATATAAAGTCAGAATTGAGTGATATAAAGTCAGAATTGAGAGATATAAAGTCAGAATTGAGAGATATAAAGTCAGAGTTATGTGAAATAAAGTCAGAATTGAGTGATATAAAGTCAGAATTGAGTGATATAAAGTCAGAATTGAGTGATATAAAGTCAGAATTGAGTGATATAAAGTCAGAATTGAGAGATATAAAAGTCAGAATTGAGGAGTGAGTGATATAAAGTCAGAATTGAGTGAGTGATATAAAGTCAGAATTGAGAGATATAAAGTCAGAATTGAGTGATATAAAGTCAGAATTGAGATATATAAAGTCAGAATTGAGTGATATAAAGTCAGAATTGAGAGATATAAAGTCAGAATTGAGTGATATAAAGTCAGAATTGAGTGATATAAAGTCAGAATTGAGAGATATAAAGTCAGAATTGGAGTGATATAAAGTCAGAGTTGAGTGATATAAAGTCAGAGTTGAGAGATATAAAGTCAGAATTGAGTGATATAAAGTCAGAATTTGAGTGATATAAAGTCAGAATTGAGAGATATAAAGTCAGAATTGAGAGATATAAAGTCAGAATTATGGAGTGATATAAAGTCAGAATTGAGAGATATAAAGTCAGAATTGAGTGATATAAAGTCAGAATTGAGTGATATAAAGTCAGAATTGAGTGATATAAAGTCAGAATTGAGTGATATAAAGTCAGAATCGAGTGATATAAAGTCAGAATTGTGTGATATAAAGTCAGAGTTGAGAGATATAAAGTCAGAATTGAGAGATATAAAGTCAGAATTGAGAGATATAAAGTCAGAATTGAGTGATATAAAGTCAGAATTGAGAGATATAAAGTCTGAATTGAGAAATATAAAGTCAGAATTGAGTGATATAAAGTCAGAATTGAGAGTGATATAAAGTCAGAATTGAGTGATATAAAGTCAGAATTTAGAGATATAAAGTCAGAATTGAGAGATATAAAGTCAGAATTGAGTGATATAAAGTCAGAATTGAGTGATATAAAGTCAGAATTGAGTGATATAAAGTCAGAATTGAGTGATATAAAGTCAGAATTGTGTGATATAAAGTCAGAGTTGAGAGATATAAAGTCAAAAATTTTGTGATATAAAGTCAGAGTTATGTGAAATAAAGTCAGAATTGAGTGATATAAAGTCAGAGTTATGTGATATAAAGTCAGAATTATGTGATATAAAGTCAGAATTATGTGATATAAAGTCAGAGTTGAGTGATATAAAGTCAGAATTGAGAGATATAAAGTCAGAATTTAGAGATATAAAGTCAGAATTGAGTGATATAAAGTCAGAATTGAGAGATATAAAGTCAGAATTGAGTGATATAAAGTCAGAATTGAGTGATATAAAGTCAGAGTTATGTGAAATAAAGTCAGAATTGAGTGATATAAAGTCAGAATTGAGAGATATAAAGTCAGAGTTATGCAATATAAAGTCAGAGTTGAGTGATATAAAGTCAGAATTGAGAGATATAAAGTCAGAATTGAGAGATATAAAGTCAGAATTGAGAGATATAAAGTCAGAATTGAGAGATATAAAGTCAGAATTTAGAAATATAAAGTCAGAGTTATGTGATATAAAGTCAGAATTGTGAGATATAAAGTCAGAATTGAGTGATATAAAGTCAGAGTTGAGAGATATAAAGTCAGAATTGAGTGATATAAAGTCAGAATTGAGAGATATAAAGTCAGAATTGAGAGATATAAAGTCAGAGTTATGAGAAATAAAGTCAGAATTGAGTGATATAAAGTCAGAATTGAGAGATATAAAGTCAGAGTTGAGTGATATAAAGTCAGAATTGAGTGATATAAAGTCAGAATTGAGAGATATAAAGTCAGAAGAATTGAGAGTGATATAAAGTCAGAAGTGAGTGGAGTGATATAAAGTCAGAATTGAGAGATATAAAGTCATTGAGAATATGAGAATTGAGAGATAAAGTCAGAATTGAGATATATAAAGTCAGAATTGAGTGATATAAAGTCAGAATTGAGAGATATAAAGTCAGAATTGAGTGATATAAAGTCAGAATTGAGTGATATAAAGTCAGAATTGAGAGATATAAAGTCAGAGTTGAGTGATATAAAGTCAGAATTGAGTGATATAAAGTCAGAATTGAGAGATATAAAGTCAGAATTGAGTGATATGATAGAAAGTCAGAATTGAGTGATATAAAGTCAGAATTGAGAGATATAAAGTCAGAATTGAGTGATATAAAGTCAGAATTGAGATATATAAAGTCAGAATTGAGTGATATAAAGTCAGAAATTGAGAGATATAAAGTCAGAATTGAGTGATATAAAGTCAGAATTGAGATGATATAAAGTCAGAATTGAGAGATATAAAGTCAGAATTGAGTGATATAAAGTCAGAATTGAGTGATATAAAGTCAGAGTTGAGAGATATAAAGTCAGAATTGAGTGATATAAAGTCAGAATTGAGTGATATAAAGTCAGAATTGAGAGATATAAAGTCAGAATTGAGTGATATAAAGTCAGAATTGAGTCAGAGTGATATAAAGTCAGAATTGAGAGATATAAAGTCAGAATTGAGTGATATAAAGTCAGATATAAATTGAGTGATATAAAGTCAGAAATTGAGTGATATAAAGTCAGAATTGAGAGATATAAAGTCAGAGTTATGGAATCGTCAGAAGTGATATAAAGTCAGAATTGAGAGATATAAAGTCAGAGTTGAGAGATATAAAGTCAGAATTGAGAGATATAAAGTCAGAATTGATGAGATATAAAGTCAGAATTGAGTGATATAAAGTCAGAATTGAGAGATATAAAGTCAGAATTGAGATATAAAGTCAGAATTGAGTGATATAAAGTCAGAATTGAGTGATATAAAGTCAGAATTGAGTGATATAAAGTCAGAATTTAGAGATATAAAGTCAGAATTGAGAGATATAAAGTCAGAATTGAGAGATATAAAGTCAGAATTGAGTGATATAAAGTCAGAATTGAGTGATATAAAGTCAGAATTGAGTGATATAAAGTCAGAATTGTGTGATATAAAGTCAGAGTTGAGAGATATAAAGTCAAAATTTTGTGATATAAAGTCAGAGTTATGTGATATAAAGTCAGAATTGAGTGATATAAAGTCAGAGTTATGTGATATAAAGTCAGAATTATGTGATATAAAGTCAGAGTTATGTGATATAAAGTCAGAGTTGTGTGATATAAAGTCAGAATTGAGAGAGATATAAAGTCAGAATTTAGAGATATAAAGTCAGAATTGAGTGATATAAAGTCAGAATTGAGTGATATAAAGTCAGAATTGAGTGATATAAAGTCAGAATTGAGTGATATAAAGTCAGAGTTATGTGAAATAAAGTCAGAATTGAGTGATATAAAGTCAGAATTGAGAGATATAAAGTCAGAGTTATAGATATAAAGTCAGAGTTGAGTGATATAAAGTCAGAATTGAGAGATATAAAGTCAGAATTGAGAGATATAAAGTCAGAATTGATTGAGATATAAAGTCAGAATTGAGAGATATAAAGTCAGAATTTGAGAGATATAAAGTCAGAATTATGTGATATAAAGTCAGAATTGTGAGATATAAAGTCAGAATTGAGTGATATAAAGTCAGAGTTGATGGAGAGATATAAAGTCAGAATTGAGTGATATAAAGTCAGAATTGAGAGATATAAAGTCAGAATTGAGAGATATAAAGTCAGAATTGAGTGATATAAAGTCAGAATTGAGTGATATAAAGTCAGAATTGAGAGATATAAAGTCAGAATTGAGTGATATAAAGTCAGAATTGAGTGATATAAAGTCAGAATTGAGAGATATAAAGTCAGAATTGAGAGTGATATAAAGTCAGAATTGAGTGAGTGATATAAAGTCAGAATTGAGAGATATAAAGTCAGAATTGAGTGATATAAAGTCAGAATTGAGAGATATAAAGTCAGAATTGAGTGATATAAAGTCAGAATTGAGAGATATAAAGTCAGAATTGAGTGATATAAAGTCAGAATTTGAGATATAAAGTCAGAATTGAGAGATATAAAGTCAGAATTGAGTGATATAAAGTCAGAGTTGAGTGATATAAAGTCAGAATTGAGAGATATAAAGTCAGAATTGAGTGATATAAAGTCAGAATTGAGTGATATAAAGTCAGAATTGAGAGATATAAAGTCAGAATTGAGAGATATAAAGTCAGAATTGAGTGAGTGATATAAAGTCAGAATTGAGAGATATAAAGTCAGAATTGAGTGATATAAAGTCAGAATTGAGTGATATAAAGTCAGAATTGAGTGATATAAAGTCAGAATGAGTGATATAAAGTCAGAATTGAGTGATATAAAGTCAGAATTGAGTGATATAAAGTCAGAATTGAGAGATATAAAGTCAGAATTGAGAGATATAAAGTCAGAATTGAGAGATATAAAGTCAGAATTGAGTGATATAAAGTCAGAATTGAGAGATATAAAGTCTGAATTGAGAAATATAAAGTCAGAATTGAGTGATATAAAGTCAGAATTGAGTGATATAAAGTCAGAATTGAGTGATATAAAGTCAGAATTTAGAGAGATATAAAGTCAGAATTGAGAGATATAAAGTCAGAATTGAGTGATATAAAGTCAGAATTGAGTGATATAAAGTCAGAATTGAGTGATATAAAGTCAGAATTGAGTGATATAAAGTCAGAATTGAGTGATATAAAGTCAGATATAAAGAGAGATATAAAGTCAAAATTTTGTGATATAAAGTCAGAGTTATGTGAAATAAAGTCAGAATTGAGTGATATAAAGTCAGAGTTATGTGAAATAAAGTCAGAATTGTGTGATATAAAGTCAGAATTATGTGATAGTCAGGATATTATATGATATAAAGTCAGAGTCATGCGATATAAAGTCAGAATTATGTGATAGTTATGCAATGTAAAGTCAGAGTTATGTGATATAAAGTCAGAATTGTGAGAGTATAAAGTCAGAATTATGTGATATAAAGTCAGAATTATGTGATATAAAGTCAGAGTTATGTGATATAAAGTCAGAATTATGTGATATAAAGTCAGAGTTATGTGATATAAAGTCAGAGTTGAGTGATATAAAGTCAGAATTGAGAGATATAAAGTCAGAATTTAGAGATATAAAGTCAGAATTGAGTGATATAAAGTCAGAATTGAGAGATATAAAGTCAGAATTGAGTGATATAAAGTCAGAATTGAGTGATATAAAGTCAGAGTTATGTGAAATAAAGTCAGAATTGAGTGATATAAAGTCAGAATTGAGAGATATAAAGTCAGAGTTATGCAATATAAAGTCAGATTGAGTGATATAAAGTCAGAATTGAGAGATATAAAGTCAGAATTGAGAGATATAAAGTCAGAATTGAGAGATATAAAGTCAGAATTGAGAGATAGAAAGTCAGAATTGAGAGATATAAAGTCAGAATTTAGAAATATAAAGTCAGAGTTATGCGATATAAAGTCAGAATTGAGAGATATAAAGTCAGAATTGAGTGATATAAAGTCAGAGTTGAGAGATATAAAGTCAGAATTGAGAGTGATATAAAGTCAGAATTGAGAGATATAAAGTCAGAATTGAGAGATATAAAGTCAGAGTTATGTGAAATAAAGTCAGAATTGAGTGATATAAAGTCAGAATTGAGAGATATAAAGTCAGAGTTGAGTGATATAAAGTCAGAATTGAGTGATATAAAGTCAGAATTGAGAGATATAAAGTCAGAATTGAGAGATATAAAGTCAGAATTGAGTCAGAATTGAGTGATATAAAGTCAGAATTGAGAGATATAAAGTCAGAATTGAGTGATATAAAGTCAGAATTGAGTGATATAAAGTCAGAATTGAGTGATATAAAGTCAGAATTGAGTGATATAAAGTCAGAATTGAGTGATATAAAGTCAGAATTGAGAGATATAAAGTCAGAATTGAGATATATAAAGTCAGAGAATTGAGAGATATAAAGTCAGAGTTGAGTGATATAAAGTCAGAGTTGAGTGATATAAAGTCAGAATTGAGTGATATAAAGTCAGAATTGAGAGATATAAAGTCAGAATTGAGAGATATAAAGTCAGAATTGAGAGATATAAAGTCAAAATTTTGTGATATAAAGTCAGAGTTATGTGAAATAAAGTCAGAATTGAGTGATATAAAGTCAGAATTATGTGAAATAAAGTCAGAATTGTGTGATATAAAGTCAGAATTATGTGATAGTCAGAGTTATATGATATAAAGTCAGAGTCATGATGATATAAAGTCAGAATTATGTGATAGTTATGCAATGTAAAGTCAGAGTTATGTGATATAAAGTCAGAATTGTGAGGTATAAAGTCAGAATTATGTGATATAAAGTCAGAATTATGTGATATAAAGTCAGAGTTATGTGATATAAAGTCAGAATTATGTGATATAAAGTCAGAGTTATGTGATATAAAGTCAGAGTTGAGTGATATAAAGTCAGAATTGAGAGATATAAAGTCAGAATTTAGAGATATAAAGTCAGAATTGAGTGATATAAAGTCAGAATTGAGAGATATAAAGTCAGAATTGAGTGATATAAAGTCAGAATTGAGTGATATAAAGTCAGAGTTATGTGAAATAAAGTCAGAATTGAGTGATATAAAGTCAGAATTGAGAGATATAAAGTCAGAGTTATGCAATATAAAGTCAGAGTTGAGTGATATAAAGTCAGAATTGAGAGATATAAAGTCAGAATTGAGAGATATAAAGTCAGAATTGAGAGATATAAAGTCAGAATTGAGAGATATAAAGTCAGAATTGAGAGATATAAAGTCAGAGTTATGCGATATAAAGTCAGAATTGTGAGATATAAAGTCAGAATTGAGTGATATAAAGTCAGAGTTGAGAGATATAAAGTCAGAATTGAGTGATATAAAGTCAGAATTGAGAGATATAAAGTCAGAATTGAGAGATATAAAGTCAGAGTTATGTGAAATAAAGTCAGAATTGAGTGATATAAAGTCAGAATTGAGAGATATAAAGTCAGAGTTGAGTGATATAAAGTCAGAATTGAGTGATATAAAGTCAGAATTGAGAGATATAAAGTCAGAATTGAGAGATATAAAGTCAGAATTGAGTGAGTGATATAAAGTCAGAATTGAGAGATATAAAGTCAGAATTGAGTGATATAAAGTCAGAACTGAGTGATATAAAGTCAGAATTGAGATATATAAAGTCAGAATTGAGTGATATAAAGTCAGAATTGAGAGATATAAAGTCAGAATTGAGTGATATAAAGTCAGAATTGAGATATATAAAGTCAGAGTTGAGAGATATAAAGTCAGAATTGAGTGATATAAAGTCAGAGTTGAGTGATATAAAGTCAGAATTGAGAGATATAAAGTCAGAATTGAGTGATATAAAGTCAGAATTGAGTGATATAAAGTCAGAATTGAGATATAAAGTCAGAATTGAGAGATATAAAGTCAGAATTGAGAGATATAAAGTCAGAATTGAGAGATATAAAGTCAGAATTGAGTGATATAAAGTCAGAATTGAGGATATAAAGTCAGAATTGAGTGATATAAAGTCAGAATTGAGTGATATAAAGTCAGAATCGAGTGATATAAAGTCAGAATTGAGTGATATAAAGTCAGAATTGTGTGATATAAAGTCAGAGTTGAGAGATATAAAGTCAGAATTGAGAGATATAAAGTCAGAATTGAGAGATATAAAGTCAGAATTGAGAGATATAAAGTCAGAATTGAGAGATATAAAGTCAGAGTTATGTGAAATAAAGTCAGAATTGAGTGATATAAAGTCAGAATTGAGAGATATAAAGTCAGAGTTGAGTGATATAAAGTCAGAATTTAGAAATATAAAGTCAGAGTTATGAGATATAAAGTCAGAATTGTGAGATATAAAGTCAGAATTGAGTGATATAAAGTCGGAGTTGAGAGATATAAAGTCAGAATTGAGTGATATAAAGTCAGAATTGAGAGATATAAAGTCAGAATTGAGAGATATAAAGTCAGAGTTATGTGAAATAAAGTCAGAATTGAGTGATATAAAGTCAGAATTGAGAGATATAAAGTCAGAGTTGAGTGATATAAAGTCAGAATTGAGAGATATAAAGTCAGAATTGTGAGATATAAAGTCAGAATTGAGTGATATAAAGTCAGAGTTGAGAGATATAAAGTCAGAATTTAGAAATATAAAGTCAGAGTTATGTGATATAAAGTCAGAATTGTGAGATATAAAGTCAGAATTTAGAGATATAAAGTCAGAATTTAGAGATATAAAGTCAGAATTGAGTGATATAAAGTCAGAATTGAGTGATATAAAGTCAGAATTGAGTGATATAAAGTCAGAATTGAGTGATATAAAGTCAGAATTGTGTGATATAAAGTCAGAGTTGAGAGATATAAAGTCAGAATTGAGAGATATAAAGTCAGAATTGAGAGATATAAAGTCAAAATTTTGTGATATAAAGTCAGAGTTATGTGAAATAAAGTCAGAATTGAGTGATATAAAGTCAGAGTTATGTGAAATAAAGTCAGAATTGTGTGATATAAAGTCAGAATTATGTGATATAGTCAGAGTTATATGATATAAAGTCAGAGTCATGCGATATAAAGTCAGAATTATGTGATAGTTATGCAATGTAAAGTCAGAGTTATGTGATATAAAGTCAGAATTGTGAGGTATAAAGTCAGAATTATGTGATATAAAGTCAGAATTATGTGATATAAAGTCAGAGTTATGTGATATAAAGTCAGAATTATGTGATATAAAGTCAGAGTTATGTGATATAAAGTCAGAGTTGAGTGATATAAAGTCAGAATTGAGAGATATAAAGTCAGAATTTAGAGATATAAAGTCAGAATTGAGTGATATAAAGTCAGAATTGAGAGATATAAAGTCAGAATTGAGTGATATAAAGTCAGAATTGAGTGATATAAAGTCAGAGTTATGTGAAATAAAGTCAGAATTGAGTGATATAAAGTCAGAATTGAGAGATATAAAGTCAGAGTTATGCAATATAAAGTCAGAGTTGAGTGATATAAAGTCAGAATTGAGAGATATAAAGTCAGAATTGAGAGATATAAAGTCAGAATTGAGAGATATATAAAGTCAGAATTGAGAGATATAAAGTCAGAATTTAGAAATATAAAGTCAGAGTTATGCGATATAAAGTCAGAATTGTGAGATATAAAGTCAGAATTGAGTGATATAAAGTCAGAGTTGAGAGATATAAAGTCAGAATTGAGTGATATAAAGTCAGAATTGAGAGATATAAAGTCAGAATTGAGAGATATAAAGTCAGAGTTATGTGAAATAAAGTCAGAATTGAGTGATATAAAGTCAGAATTGAGAGATATAAAGTCAGAGTTGAGTGATATAAAGTCAGAATTGAGTGATATAAAGTCAGAATTGAGAGATATAAAGTCAGAATTGAGTGAGTGATATAAAGTCAGAATTGAGTGAGTGATATAAAGTCAGAATTGAGAGATATAAAGTCAGAATTGAGTGATATAAAGTCAGAATTGAGATATATAAAGTCAGAATTGAGTGATATAAAGTCAGAATTGAGAGATATAAAGTCAGAATTGAGTGATATAAAGTCAGAATTGAGTGATATAAAGTCAGAGTTGAGAGATATAAAGTCAGAATTGAGTGATATAAAGTCAGAGTTGAGTGATATAAAGTCAGAGTTGAGAGATATAAAGTCAGAATTGAGTGATATAAAGTCAGAATTGAGTGATATAAAGTCAGAATTGAGTGATATAAAGTCAGAATTGAGAGATATAAAGTCAGAATTGAGAGATATAAAGTCAGAATTGAGTGAGTGATATAAAGTCAGAATTGAGAGATATAAAGTCAGAATTGAGTGATATAAAGTCAGAATTGAGTGATATAAAGTCAGAATTGAGTGATATAAAGTCAGAATTGAGAGATATAAAGTCAGAATTGTGTGATATAAAGTCAGAATTGAGAGATATAAAGTCAGAATTGAGAGATATAAAGTCAGAATTGAGAGATATAAAGTCAGAATTGAGTGATATAAAGTCAGAATTGAGAGATATAAAGTCAGAATTGAGAGATATAAAGTCAGAATTGAGTGATATAAAGTCAGAATTTAGAGATATAAAGTCAGAATTGAGAGATATAAAGTCAGAATTGAGTGATATAAAGTCAGAATTGAGTGATATAAAGTCAGAATTGAGTGATATAAAGTCAGAATTGAGTGATATAAAGTCAGAATTGTGTGATATAAAGTCAGAGTTGAGAGATATAAAGTCAAAATTTTGTGATATAAAGTCAGAGTTATGTGAAATAAAGTCAGAATTGAGTGATATAAAGTCAGAGTTATGTGAAATAAAGTCAGAATTGTGTGATATAAAGTCAGAATTATGTGATAGTCAGAGTTATATGATATAAAGTCAGAGTCATGCGATATAAAGTCAGAATTATGTGATAGTTATGCAATGTAAAGTCAGAGTTATGTGATATAAAGTCAGAAATTATGTGATATAAAGTCAGAATTATGTGATATAAAGTCAGAGTTATGTGATATAAAGTCAGAATTATGTGATATAAAGTCAGAGTTATGTGATATAAAGTCAGAGTTGAGTGATATAAAGTCAGAATTGAGAGATATAAAGTCAGAATTTAGAGATATAAAGTCAGAATTGAGTGATATAAAGTCAGAATTGAGAGATATAAAGTCAGAATTGAGTGATATAAAGTCAGAATTGAGTGATATAAAGTCAGAGTTATGTGAAATAAAGTCAGAATTGAGTGATATAAAGTCAGAATTGAGAGATATAAAGTCAGAGTTATGCAATATAAAGTCAGAGTTGAGTGATATAAAGTCAGAATTGAGAGATATAAAGTCAGAATTGAGAGAGATATAAAGTCAGAATTGAGAGATATAAAGTCAGAATTGAGAGATATAAAGTCAGAATTGAGAGATATAAAGTCAGAATTTAGAAATATAAAGTCAGAGTTATGATATAAAGTCAGAATTGTGAGATATAAAGTCAGAAATTGAGTGATATAAAGTCAGAGTTGAGAGATATAAAGTCAGAATTGAGTGATATAAAGTCAGAATTGAGAGATATAAAGTCAGAATTGAGAGATATAAAGTCAGAGTTATGTGAAATAAAGTCAGAATTGAGTGATATAAAGTCAGAATTGAGAGATATAAAGTCAGAGTTGAGTGATATAAAGTCAGAATTGAGTGATATAAAGTCAGAATTGAGAGATATAAAGTCAGAATTGAGAGATATAAAGTCAGAATTGAGAGAGTGATATAAAGTCAGAATTGAGAGATATAAAGTCAGAATTGAGTGATATAAAGTCAGAATTGAGTGATATAAAGTCAGAATTGAGATATATAAAGTCAGAATTGAGTGATATAAAGTCAGAATTGAGAGATATAAAGTCAGAATTGAGTGATATAAAGTCAGAATTGAGATATATAAAGTCAGAATTGAGAGATATAAAGTCAGAATTGAGTGATATAAAGTCAGAATTGAGTGATATAAAGTCAGAATTGTGTGATATAAAGTCAGAGTTGAGAGATATAAAGTCAGAATTGAGAGATATAAAGTCAGAATTGAGAGATATAAAGTCAAAATTTTGTGATATAAAGTCAGAGTTATGTGAAATAAAGTCAGAATTGTGTGATATAAAGTCAGAATTATGTGATATAAAGTCAGAATTATGTGATATAAAGTCAGAATTATGATATAAAGTCAGAATTGATATAAAGTCAGTTATGCGATATAAAGTCAGAGTTATGTGATATAAAGTCAGAATCAGAGATGTGATATAAAGTCAGAATTATGTGATATAAAGTCAGAATTATGTGATATAAAGTCAGAGTTATGTGATATAAAGTCAGTTATGAATATTATGTCAGAATATATAAAGTCAGAGTTATGTGATATAAAGTCAGAGTTGAGTGATATAAAGTCAGAATTGAGAGATATAAAGTCAGAATTTAGAGATATAAAGTCAGAATTGAGTGATATAAAGTCAGAATTGAGAGATATAAAGTCAGAATTGAGTGATATAAAGTCAGAATTGAGTGATATAAAGTCAGAGTTATGTGAAATAAAGTCAGAATTGAGTGATATAAAGTCAGAATTGAGAGATATAAAGTCAGAGTTATGCAATATAAAGTCAGAGTTGAGTGATATAAAGTCAGAATTGAGAGATATAAAGTCAGAATTGAGAGATATAAAGTCAGAATTGAGAGATATAAAGTCAGAATTGAGAGATATAAAGTCAGAATTGAGAGATATAAAGTCAGAATTTAGAAATATAAAGTCAGAGTTATGCGATATAAAGTCAGAATTGTGAGATATAAAGTCAGAATTGAGTGATATAAAGTCAGAGTTGAGAGATATAAAGTCAGAATTGAGTGATATAAAGTCAGAATTGAGAGATATAAAGTCAGAATTGAGAGATATAAAGTCAGAGTTATGTGAAATAAAGTCAGAATTGAGTGATATAAAGTCAGAATTGAGAGATATAAAGTCAGAGTTGAGTGATATAAAGTCAGAATTGAGTGATATAAAGTCAGAATTGAGAGATATAAAGTCAGAATTGAGAGATATAAAGTCAGAATTGAGTGAGTGATATAAAGTCAGAATTGAGAGATATAAAGTCAGAATTGAGTGATATAAAGTCAGAACTGAGTGATATAAAGTCAGAATTGAGATATATAAAGTCAGAATTGAGTGATATAAAGTCAGAATTGAGAGATATAAAGTCAGAATTGAGTGATATAAAGTCAGAATTGAGATATATAAAGTCAGAGTTGAGAGATATAAAGTCAGAATTGAGTGATATAAAGTCAGAGTTGAGTGATATAAAGTCAGAGTTGAGAGATATAAAGTCAGAATTGAGTGATATAAAGTCAGAATTGAGTGATATAAAGTCAGAATTGAGTGATATAAAGTCAGAATTGAGAGATATAAAGTCAGAATTGAGAGATATAAAGTCAGAATTGAGTGATATAAAGTCAGAATTGAGAGATATAAAGTCAGAATTGAGTGATATAAAGTCAGAATTGAGTGATATAAAGTCAGAATTGAGTGATATAAAGTCAGAATCGAGTGATATAAAGTCAGAATCGAGTGATATAAAGTCAGAATTGTGTGATATAAAGTCAGAATTGAGAGATATAAAGTCAGAATTGAGAGATATAAAGTCAGAATTGAGAGATATAAAGTCAGAATTGAGTGATATAAAGTCAGAATTGAGAGATATAAAGTCTGAATTGAGAAATATAAAGTCAGAATTGAGTGATATAAAGTCAGAATTGAGTGATATAAAGTCAGAATTGAGAGATATAAAGTCAGAATTGAGAGATATAAAGTCAGAATTGAGTGATATAAAGTCAGAATTGAGTGATATAAAGTCAGAATTGAGTGATATAAAGTCAGAATTGAGTGATATAAAGTCAGAATTGTGTGATATAAAGTCAGAGTTGAGAGATATAAAGTCAGAATTGAGAGATATAAAGTCAGAATTGAGAGATATAAAGTCAAAATTTTGTGATATAAAGTCAGAGTTATGTGAAATAAAGTCAGAATTGAGTGATATAAAGTCAGAGTTATGTGAAATAAAGTCAGAATTGTGTGATATAAAGTCAGAATTATGTGATAGTCAGAGTTATATGATATAAAGTCAGAAGTCATGTGATATAAAGTCAGAATTATGTGATAGTTATGCAAATGTAAAGTCAGAGTTATGTGATATAAAGTCAGAATTTGTGAGATATAAAGTCAGAATTATGTGATATAAAGTCAGAATTATGTGATATAAAGTCAGAGTTATGTGATATAAAGTCAGAATTATGTGATATAAAGTCAGAATTGAGTGATATAAAGTCAGAATTGAGAGATATAAAGTCAGAGTTGAGTGATATAAAGTCAGAATTGAGAGATATAAAGTCAGAATTGAGAGATATAAAGTCAGAATTGAGTGATATAAAGTCAGAATTGAGAGATATAAAGTCAGAATTGAGTGATATAAAGTCAGAATTGAGTGATATAAAGTCAGAGTTATGTGAAATAAAGTCAGAATTGAGTGATATAAAGTCAGAATTGAGAGATATAAAGTCAGAGTTATGCAATATAAAGTCAGAGTTGAGTGATATAAAGTCAGAATTGAGAGATATAAAGTCAGAATTGAGAGATATAAAGTCAGAATTTAGAAATATAAAGTCAGAGTTATGCGATATAAAGTCAGAATTGTGAGATATAAAGTCAGAATTGAGTGATATAAAGTCAGAGTTGAGAGATATAAAGTCAGAATTGTCAGAATTGATATAAAGTCAGAATTGAGAGATATAAAGTCAGAATTGAGAGATATAAAGTCAGAGTTATGTGAAATAAAGTCAGAATTGAGTGATATAAAGTCAGAATTGAGAGAGATATAAAGTCAGAGTTGAGTGATATAAAGTCAGAATTGAGTGATATAAAGTCAGAATTGAGAGATATAAAGTCAGAATTGAGAGATATAAAGTCAGAATTTAGAGATATAAAGTCAGAATTGAGATATAAAGTCAGAATTGAGAGATATAAAGTCAGAATTGAGTGATATAAAGTCAGAATTGAGAGATATAAAGTCAGAATTGAGTGATATAAAGTCAGAATTGAGTGATATAAAGTCAGAGTTATGTGAAATAAAGTCAGAATTGAGTGATATAAAGTCAGAATTGAGAGATATAAAGTCAGAGTTATGCAATATAAAGTCAGAGTTGAGTGATATAAAGTCAGAATTGAGAGATATAAAGTCAGAATTGAGAGATATAAAGTCAGAATTTAGAAATATAAAGTCAGAGTTATGCGATATAAAGTCAGAATTGTGAGATATAAAGTCAGAGTTATGTGATATAAA
Source organism: Paracanthobrama guichenoti (assembly GCA_018749465.1). Classification (NCBI taxonomy): domain Eukaryota; kingdom Metazoa; phylum Chordata; class Actinopteri; order Cypriniformes; family Gobionidae; genus Paracanthobrama; species Paracanthobrama guichenoti. Next base: position 2,345,470 of record CM031947.1, on the reverse strand, counting down.
GTCAGAGTTGAGTGATATAAAGTCAGAATTGAGAGATATAAAGTCAGAATTGAGTGATATAAAGTCAGAATTGAGTGATATAAAGTCAGAATTGAGAGATATAAAGTCAGAATTGAGAGATATAAAGTCAGAGTTATGTGAAATAAAGTCAGAATTGAGTGATATAAAGTCAGAATTGAGAGATATAAAGTCAGAGTTGAGTGATATAAAGTCAGAATTGAGTGATATAAAGTCAGAATTGAGAGATATAAAGTCAGAATTGAGAGATATAAAGTCAGAATTGAGTGAGTGATATAAAGTCAGAATTGAGAGATATAAAGTCAGAATTGAGTGATATAAAGTCAGAATTGAGAGATATAAAGTCAGAATTGAGTGATATAAAGTCAGAATTGAGTGATATAAAGTCAGAATTGAGATATATAAAGTCAGAATTGAGTGATATAAAGTCAGAACTGAGAGTTATAAAGTCAGAATTGAGTGATATAAAGTCAGAATTGAGATATATAAAGTCAGAGTTGAGAGATATAAAGTCAGAATTGAGTGATATAAAGTCAGAGTTGAGTGATATAAAGTCAGAGTTGAGAGATATAAAGTCAGAATTGAGTGATATAAAGTCAGAATTGAGTGATATAAAGTCAGAATTGAGTGATATAAAGTCGGAATTGAGTGATATAAAGTCAGAATTGAGTGATATAAAGTCAGAATTGAGTGATATAAAGTCAGAAGAAGTGATATAAAGTCAGAATTAAGTGATATAAAGTCAGAATTGAGAAATATAAAGTCAGAATTGAGTGATATAAAGTCAGAATTGAGTGATATAAAGTCAGAATTGAGTGATATAAAGTCAGAATTGAGAGATATAAAGTCAGAATTGAGTGATATAAAGTCAGAATTGAGAGATATAAAGTCAGAATTGAGAGATATAAAGTCAGAATTGAGGAGTGATATAAAGTCAGAATTGAGAGATATAAAGTCAGAATTGAGTGATATAAAGTCAGAATTGAGATATATAAAGTCAGAATTGAGTGATATAAAGTCAGAATTGAGTGATATAAAGTCAGAATTGAGTGATATAAAGTCGGAATCGAGTGATATAAAGTCAGAATTGAGTGATATAAAGTCAGAGTTGAGAGATATAAAGTCAGAAATTGAGAGATATAAAGTCAGAATTGAGTGATATAAAGTCAGAATTGAGAGATATAAAGTCTGAATTGAGAGATATAAAGTCAGAATTGAGTGATATAAAGTCAGAATTGAGTGATATAAAGTCAGAATTGAGTGATATAAAGTCAGAATTTAGAGATATAAAGTCAGAATTGAGAGATATAAAGTCAGAATTGAGTGATTATAAAGTCAGAATTGAGTGATATAAAGTCAGAATTGAGTGATATAAAGTCAGAATTGAGTGATATAAAGTCAGAATTTAGAGATATAAAGTCAGAATTGAGAGATATAAAGTCAGAATTGAGTGATATAAAGTCAGAATTGTGTGATATAAAGTCAGAATTGAGTGATATAAAGTCAGAATTGTGTGATATAAAGTCAGAGTTGAGAGATATAAAGTCAGAATTGAGAGATATAAAGTCAGAGTTGAGAGATATAAAGTCAGAATTGAGTGATATAAAGTCAGAATTGAGTGATATAAAGTCAGAATTTAGAGATATAAAGTCAGAATTGAGAGATATAAAGTCAGAATTGAGTGATATAAAGTCAGAAGAGTGATATAAAGTCAGAATTGAGTGATATAAAGTCAGAATTGAGTGATATAAAGTCAGAATTGTGAGATATAAAGTCAGAATTAGAGGTATAAAGTCAGAATTATGTGATATAAAGTCAGAATTATGTGATATAAAGTCAGAGTTATGTGATATAAAGTCAGAATTATGTGATATAAAGTCAGAGTTATGTGATATAAAGTCAGAATTGAGTGATATAAAGTCAGAATTGAGAGATATAAAGTCAGAATTGAGTGATATAAAGTCAGAATTGAGTGATATAAAGTCAGAGTTATGTGAAATAAAGTCAGAATTGAGTGATATAAAGTCAGAATTGAGAGATATAAAGTCAGAATTGAGAGATATAAAGTCAGAATTGATTCAAGATTCAAGATTCAAGAGTTTTATTTGTCACATACACAGTTATATACAGAATATACAACCGGCAGTGAAATGTAAACAGGTCCGCTCCATGGACAGTGCAAATTCACAGTTAAAAACACAAGGAAGAAATTATAATAGAAATAGGATATGTGAAAAAAAGTACTATCTATATATATATATATATGTCTATATCTGTAGAATTATAAATAATCAAGTCAAGAGAAAAAAAGGTAACAAATAAGGATAAAGTGGAATAAAATAATTGAAGTAGACTTTGCAGTGAGTAAACTGTAGACTTATAAATATGTGGTTAACAAATGTATAAAGAGTATAATGTGCAAACAGGTTTATGACAGGTTGTTACACAGTAACAACGAGAACAGAAAGTGCAGTGCAATGTCAGTGTATCGATGTTTATCCTGACGTGAAGTCACGTGATGTTAAGTTCAGGAGTCTGATGGCCTGGGGAAGAGCTCCTCCTGAGTCTCTCAGTTTTGGCCATCAGGCTTGGAAGCGCTTACCAGATGGTAGCAGCGTGAAATGAGGGTTTGCAGGGTGATTAGAGTCCTTGATGATCTTGGTAGCTCTACCTTTGCAGCGTTTGGTGTAGACGTCCTGCAGAGACGGGAGAGCTGACCCTGAGATACGCCGGATAAGCGCACTACTCTTTGCAGGGCTTTGCGGTCATGACTGGTGTTGTTCCCATACCACGCCAGATGCACTGAGTTAAAACACTTTCTATCGCTCCTAAATAGAAAGTTTTCAGGATAGCTGGTGAAACCCTGAATTTCCTCAGCTGGCGCAGGTGGTACAGTCTTTGCCTGGCTTTTTTCACCTGTGTCTGAATGTGAGCAGTCCAGGTCAGGTCCTCGGAGATGTTTACTCCCAGGTACTTGAAGCTGCTATACTCTCTCTACTGGTGACCCGCTGATCATGAGGGGGAGTATGTCCGTTGCTGTCTCTTCCTAAAGTCCACAATCATTTCTTTGGTCTTGCCAACATTCAGAGAGAGACAGTTGTCCTGGCACCATGATGTTAGATGCTCCACCTCGTCCAAGTATGCCGTCTCATTGTTGTTGGAAATGAGGCCCAGGACAACAGTATCATCAGCAAATTTGATGATAGAGGTGGAGCTGTGTGTGGACAAACAGTCAGAATGCGTGTAGAGAGAGTAGAGCAGGGGGCCCAGGACACAGCCCTGTGGAGCTCCCACACTCAGGGTGATGGAGGTGGAGGTGGACTGGCCTATTCTCACCACCTGAGGCCTGCCAGTGAGGAAGTCCTCAATCCAGTGGCATTGAGAGAGAAGGATTCAGGCCGAGATCCAGGAGTTTGGAGGTTAGCTTGGTGGGAACTATGGTGTTAAAGGCTGAGCTATAGTCAATAAATAGCAGTCTTACGTAGTTCCCACTTTTGCTGTCGATGTGAGTGAGGAGGAGTGGAGGACATGAGAGATGGCATCTTCAGTCGATCTATTGGGACGATAGGCAAACTGAAGAGGGTCCAAAGTGTCAGGAATGAAGCGCAAATGGTGTTTTTAATGAGTCTCTCAAAGACCTTCATGACTATAGACGTGAGAGCCACTGGACGATAGTCATTTAGGCAAGAGGGTTTACTGTTCTTAAGGACAGGGATGATGGTGGATTTTTGAAGGAGGTGGGGACCACAGATGTAGCGAGGGACTCATTAAAGATAGATGTAAACAACCCGGTGAGCTGATCAGCACAGGACCGCAGAACACGACCTGAAATACCATCCGGCCCAGCAGCTTTCCTGACGTCCACACGCTTGAGTGCTCTCCGAACTTCATCCTCCGAGACAGAGATCACGTGATTGTTGCTGCTCTGAGTAATTTCTCTAACGCGCCACTTGGCGGAGTCGCGTTACGCGGTTACAGTCAAAGCGAGCATAGAAAGAGTTTAACTCGTTCACGAGCAACGGATCAACGCTTGCCTCTGCAGAGGATTTAGATCCAAAAGAGCAGATGGACCTCAGACCCTGCCACATGCGCCGCGAGTCGTTGAGTTGGAAATGAGACTCCACTCGATCTTTATAACGGAGTTTTGCGGCTTTAACTGCTCGTCTGAGAGCATAGCAGGACGATCTGTATTCATTCATATTCCCTGAATGGAGACCGGCGTTATGATAAAGCAGCAGTGCGCGTGCGTTCACTAAAGCAGCGGATTGAATTGTCCACCCACGGTTTCTGATTTGAGAAGGACGTTATTGTTATTGTTTGCGTGGCTTGCTCTGTAAGCGTGTTGATGAAGCAAAGCGCCACGTCTGTGAACTCGCTACGCCAGCTGAACTCGCTCGGAACATGTCCCAATCCACATCATCAAGAGCTGCCTGAAGCGCGGTCTCTGAGTGGGGTGACCAACGCTCAACTTCCCGCCTCACCGGGGTTCCTGGAGGAGCTTTTGTTTGTATTCGGGAGTGAGGAAAATGGCGGCATGATCCGATTTGCCAAACGCTGGAAGTGACCGCGCTTTATAGGCGTTCTTAAACGGAGAGTAGCAGTGATCCAGTGTGTTTGCTCCTCGTGTGGGGCAGGAGGCGTGCTGGTGAAAGTTTGGCAGGACTTTCTTTAGGTTTGCTTTGTTAAAATCGCCCGCGACAATGAATGCAGCGTCGGGATGTTGGTTTATGGCGCCGCTGGCAACATCATGAAGGCCAGATAAAGCCAGCGCTGTGTCTGCCTGCGGTGGGATATAAAGCGGCGGTCGCGACAACCGCAGAAAACTCCTAGGCAGATAGAATGGGCGGCAGATGATTGTTAAATGTTCCAGATGAGGTGAGCAGGACCGCGAGAGAATGGTGATGTTCCTGGGATCGCACCATTTCTTGTTGATCATGAAACACCTCCACGCCTTTGGATTTACCGGCCTCGGCTGTTCTGTCCATCCGAAAAAGAGAAGTTCTCCGGACGGCGTCACAGCTGTGTCGGGACATGGCGTGAGCCATGTTTCAGACAAACAATAGATATTACAGTCTCTCATGTCCCGTTGAAAACTTATCCTGGCTCTAAGATCGTCCATCTTATTATCCAAGGATTGAACATTTGCTAGAAGAATGCTCAGGAGAGGAGGTCTGAATGCCCTTTTCCTCAGTCTGTTACGGATACCAGCACGTTTCCCACGGTGTTTCTTTGTTCTACGCCGCTGGCTCTGTCCATTGTTCAACTCGGCGTTCCGAAGAATCTCAGATGGCCACAGAGGATCGGCGAAAGTGTCCTGAAACAGTCCAGTGTAGAGGTAACCAATGTCCAAAAGAGTTTTGCTGTCGTAGTAGATCAATGCAGATGATAAGTTTGTAAAACTGAGAGTAAAAGAAAGTAAAATAGTAAATAAAAGCACAGTCTTCGCGGAGCGATCTGAACGGCGACCAAACACAGCGGCGCCATTTTATGTGAATGGCGATAGAGAGATATAAAGTCAGAATTGAGAGATATAAAGTCAGAATTTAGAAATATAAAGTCAGAGTTATGCGATATAAAGTCAGAATTGTGAGATATAAAGTCAGAGTTATGTGATATAAAGTCAGAGTTGAGTGATATAAAGTCAGAGTTGAGAGATATAAAGTCAGAATTGAGTGATATAAAGTCAGAATTGAGAGATATAAAGTCAGAATTGAGAGATATAAAGTCAGAGTTATGTGAAATAAAGTCAGAATTGAGTGATATAAAGTCAGAATTGAGAGATATAAAGTCAGAGTTGAGTGATATAAAGTCAGAATTGAGTGATATAAAGTCAGAATTGAGAGATATAAAGTCAGAATTGAGAGATATAAAGTCAGAATTGAGTGAGTGATATAAAGTCAGAATTGAGAGATATAAAGTCAGAATTGAGTGATATAAAGTCAGAATTGAGTGATATAAAGTCAGAATTGAGATATATAAAGTCAGAATTGAGTGATATAAAGTCAGAATTGAGAGATATAAAGTCAGAATTGAGTGATATAAAGTCAGAATTGAGATATATAAAGTCAGAGTTGAGAGATATAAAGTCAGAATTGAGATATATAAAGTCAGAATTGAGTGATATAAAGTCAGAATTGAGATATATAAAGTCAGAATTGAGAGATATAAAGTCAGAATTGAGTGATATAAAGTCAGAATTGAGAGATATAAAGTCAGAATTAAGTGATATAAAGTCAGAATTAAGTGATATAAAGTCAGAATTGAGAAATATAAAGTCAGAATTGAGTGATATAAAGTCAGAATTGAGTGATATAAAGTCAGAATTGAGAGATATAAAGTCAGAATTGAGAGATATAAAGTCAGAATTGGAGGAGTGATATAAAGTCAGAATTGAGAGATATAAAGTCAGAATTGAATGATATAAAGTCAGAATTGAGTGATATAAAGTCAGAATTGAGAGATATAAAGTCAGAATTGAGTGATATAAAGTCAGAATTGAGTGATATAAAGTCAGAATTGAGAGATATAAAGTCAGAATTGAGTGATATAAAGTCAGAATTGAGTGATATAAAGTCAGAATTGAGAGATATAAAGTCAGAATTGAGGAGTGATATAAAGTCAGAATTGAGAGATATAAAGTCAGAATTGAGTGATATAAAGTCAGAATTGAGTGATATAAAGTCAGAATTGAGAGATATAAAGTCAGAATTGAGTGATATAAAGTCAGAATTGAGTGATATAAAGTCAGAATTGAGAGATATAAAGTCAGAATTGAGTGATATAAAGTCAGAATTGAGTGATATAAAGTCAGAATTGAGTGATATAAAGTCAGAATTGAGAGATATAGTCAGAATTGAGAGATATAAAGTCAGAATTGAGAGATATATAAAGTCAGAATTGAGAGATATATAAAGTCAGAATTGAGTGATATAAAGTCAGAATTGAGAGATATAAAGTCAGAATTGAGATATAAAGTCAGAATTGAGTGATATAAAGTCAGAATTGAGTGATATAAAGTCAGAATTGAGAGATATAAAGTCAGAATTGAGTGATATAAAGTCAGAATTGAGTGATATAAAGTTGCAATTATCTTTTATGTTTTTATTCCGTGGCAGAAACAAGCTTCCATAGTACGAGCTGCTTATTTCATAAAATTGAAAGAAAATCCAAATGAATTAAAAATGATGAATTAAAACTAAATTTATGAAGCGCCTGACGGAACCTTTGAGCTTCCGTATAGAATCTTTCTTCAGAGAGTTTACTCTGACCTGTCTGATTAAAGATTCAAACAGTGACCCAGCATCTGGTCATCCAAACTTCAGCAGGTTTACACGCTACAACACGGCTGACCTTTGACCCCCTTCAGCGCCACGGTCGTCCTGTTCGCGTTTCAGCCTTTATGCAGGACGTTCACAATCAACACTTCAACAAATCCATAATGCATATTATTTCATAATACCAAATGATCATAATTTACTGTTATATGAAATTAGAACGGTCTCTGAGAGTATTTGACACTGATTCTTGATTGATTGATTGATTTAATTAATTAATTAATAGGACAATGCATGTTAATAAATATAAGAATAAAATTTGAAAATGTAAGCATGCTGGATCACAGCAGAATTGATTATTTACATCCGCATTTTTACACATCCAGTAAAAATGTGTACTGTAAGGTCAAATATTAATAAATCTAGCATTCTGAAGCTTTTGAAGAAAATGTTATGTTGTTGAAAAAAACAAACAATGTCAGGAAAAAGACAAAATCATATGATATTAATATAAGTTTGATGATGGATGTTTATCAAATGCATCTGATTTTGACCTAAAACACAAAAGTTTGCCTTATTATATTGCATGAGCCAAACACTCATAACTCACGGTGTAACAAGCCGTTTCCATGGAGCTTAATTTGGCCAAGTACCTATTCCGATATGACAGTGATGCACAACTTTGATCTTTTTGTGTAATTATTGTAAATTATATAAGGCAATATTTACCCTTCACCCAGCCAATATCTTCTTCAGTCTCTCTGTCCCGGCGTGACGGGAATAACCCAATTTGTCACGCTTGGTTTAAGGCAAACAGGCATGTCATTGACTAATGAACTATCATCTACAGACTGCTTTACACAAAGAGTGTACACATTCACGCCGAGCTTTACATGCATTCAGCTGGAAATTACAGTACAAGACAGATGTCAGTGTGTTTTCTGCTTCAGCGAACACAACAGCACTCCACAGGTCAAACGCAGGCCAGATTCCTGATTTTGGTGATGTTTCAGTGTCATATCACCCCGTAGATTTCTATATTTCAGTGCAAAAAACAAACAAAAAAAAAACATGTTTTTGTTCATCTTGATTTCTCACAACTTGTGCTTTTTCTGGGCGAGTCGGAGTGAAACTGTGGAGCTAATAGTTTCATGAACACAGAAGATCAATTTCATTAAATAAGACATTCAATTTCAGTTTGTTTTTCACCAAACCCAATCTTATACCTCCAGAACACGTGGGATATACGACACGTGTCACATGGGATGAGTCTGTGATACTTTTGCATCTTTTGAAAAAGCTTGATATTCACTACCATTATATGGACGAGTGCAAGCGAGACATTTTTTAAATGATTCTCCTTTTGTGGTTAATAAAAGAAAGAAGGGCGTATGGCATTACAACAACACCAGGGTGAGTAAATGATGACTCTCATGATTTTCATTTTAGGCAGAACTGGCCCTTTAAGGCAAGAGATTACAGGCAAAACCTGTTTTTTCATGCACTGGTCAATTTAGACATTTTGCTTCCATAACATGTCTTTATTTTCAGACTAATACACATTTAAGTGTTTATTTTATTACACTTTAACTATTTGCACTATTTGCACTGTCCATGGAGCGGACCTGTTTACATTTCACTGCCGGTTGTATATTCTGTATATAACTGTGTATGTGACAAATAAAACTCTTGAATCTTGAATCTTTGCGTCTGTATATTCCAATTCCAGACCACACCAAAACAAGCTCTCATATAATAGTCCATTTCGACCAGAAATCGCAACGTCATCACTTACATACACCAAACTTTATGTTTGTATGGTTTTATTCCTACCTATTTTTAAAGTTTGCTCATTCATCAATAACCTGATTTATATAACATTTTATTCCTAAAAACATGGTGAAAAAAAAATAAATATCCATCCATCCATCCATCCATCCATTATCTTCCGCTTATCCGGGGCCGGGTCGCGAGGGCAACAGTCTAAGCAGAGACGCCCAGACTTCCCTCTCCCTAGCCACTTCCTCCAGCTCTTCCGGGGGAACCCCGAGGCGTTCCCAGGCCAGCCAGGAGACATAATCCCTCCAGCGTGTCCTAGGTCTTCCCCAGGGCCTCCTCCCGGTGGGACATGCCCGAAACACCTCCCTGGGAAGGCGTCCAGGAGGCATCCGAAATAGATGCCCGAGCCACCTCAACTGGCTCCTCTCGATGTGGAGGAGCAACGGCTCTACTCTGAGCTCCTCCCGAGTAACTGAGCTTCTCACCCTATCTCTAAGGGAGCGCCCAGCAACCCTGCGGAGAAAGCTCATTTCGGCCACCTGTATCCGGGATCTTGTCCTTTCAGTCATGACCCACAGCTCATGACCATAGGTGAGAGTAGGAACGTAGATTGACCGGTAAATCGAGAGCTTCACCTTACAGCTCAGCTCCTTCACCACGACAGACCGGTACATCGACCGCATTACTGCAGAAGCTGCACCGATCCGTCTGTCAATCTCCCGTTCCATCCTTCCCTCACTCGTGAACAAGAGCCCAAGATACCTGAACTCCTCCACCTGAGGCAAAATCTCTCCACCAACCTGAAGTGGGCAAGCCACCCTTTTCCGACTGAGAACCATGGCCTCGGATTTGGAGGTGCTGATTCTCATCCCGGCCGCTTCACACTCAGCTGCAAACCGCCCCAGTGAACGCTGAAGGTCCTGGTCTGAGGAGGCCAACATGACAACGTCATCTGCAAAAAGCAGTGACGAAATCATGTGGTTCCCAAACCGGACACCCTCCGGCCCTTGGCTGCGCCTAGAAATTCTGTCCATAAAAATTATGAACAGAACCGGTGACAAAGGGCAAAAATAATTTTTAATTAGACAATGCCCCTTTTGAATATTTAATCAGAACACTTCATAAAATATGTCATTCAAAATGTAATATCTGGTAACACTTTAGTTTAAGGTGACGTAATTACCACATGTACTTACTATGGTAATAACAGATTAAATTTATTATTAATAAAAATGTATAAAAGTGACTCACTACTTATTTGAGTGAGTACAATGTAACTACACTCACCTAAAGGATTATTAGGAACACCATACTAATACTGTGTTTGACCCCCTTTCGCCTTCAGAACTGCCTTAATTCTACGTTGCATTGATTCAACAAGGTGCTGAAAGCATTCTTTAGAAATGTTGGCCCATATTGATAGGATAGCATCTTGCAGTTGATGGAGATTTGTGGGATGCACATCCAGGGCGGCAGCTCCCGTTCCACCACATCCCAAAGATGCTCTACTGGGTTGAGATCTGGTGACTGTGGGGGCCATTTTAGTACAGTGAACTCATTGTCATGTTCAAGAAACCAATTTGAAATGATTCGAGCTTTGTGACATGGTGCATTATCCTGCTGGAAGTAGCCATCAGAGAATGGGTACATGGTGGTCATAAAGGGATAGACATGGTCAGAAACAAAGCTCAGGTAGGCCGTGGCATTTAAACGATGCCCAATTGGCACTAAGGGGCCTAAAGTGTGCCAAGAAAACATCCCCCACACCATTACACCACCACCACCAGCCTGCACAGTGGTAACAAGACATGATGGATCCATGTTCTCATTCTGTTTACGCTAATCTGACTCTACCATCTGAATGTCTCAACAGAAATCGAGACTCATCAGACCAGGCAACATTTTTCCAGTCTTCAACTGTCCAATTTTGGTGAGCTTGTGCAAATTGTAGCCTCTTTTTCCTATTTGTAGTGGAGATGAGTGGTACCCGGTGGGGTCTTCTGCTGTTGTAGCCCATCCGCCTCAAGGTTGTGCGTGTTGTGGCTTCACAAATGCTTTGCTGCATACCTCAGTTGTAACGAGTGGTTATTTCAGTCAAAGTTGCTCTTCTATCAGCTTGAATCAGTCGGCCCATTCTCCTCTGACCTCTAGCATCAACAAGGCATTTTCGCCCACAGGACTGCCGCATACTGGATGTTTTTCCCTTTTCATGCCATTCTTTGTAAACCCTAGAAATGGTTGTGTGTGAAAATCCCAGTAACTGAGCAGATTGTGAAATACTCAGACCGGCCCGTCTGGCACCAACAACCATGCCACGCTCAAAATTGCTTAAATCACCTTTCTTTCCCATTCTGACATTCAGTTTGGAGTTCAGGAGATTGTCTTGACCAGGACCACACCCATAAATACATTGAAGCAACTGCCATGTGATTGGTTGATTAGATAATTGCATTCATGAGAAATTGAACAGGTGTTCCTAATAATCCTTTAGGTCAGCGTACACCACCTTAAAATACAGGGTTACACTTTATTTTAAGGTGTCCATGTTACAGTGTAATTATGCATTTGAGTACTGAGTAACAATAATTAACAACATGCACTTACTCTTACTATAGCAGTGGTTTTCAAACCTGTCCTGGAGGCGCCCCAGCCCTGCACATTTTGTCTCCCTCATCAGACACACCTAATTTAGTTCTTGCAGTCTCTACTAACGAGCTGATGAGTTGAATCAGGTGTGATAAATGAGGGAGACACACGAAACCTCCAGGACAGGTTTGAAAACCACTGAAATATAGGCTTAGTTGCATGTAATTATGCACAATTAATAGTAACTACATGTATCGTGTAGGTAAAAGGTAAAATAAAGTGTTACCAAGAAATGTACCCTACTGTATGCACCTGTGGTGCCTTGCCTTAAAACAGAGACGTCAGCACTTGTAGGTGTGAGAAAGTCTTTCACAGCAGCGCTTCGGGCTGCAGGTGGGGTTCAGAGAGTGACCCGGTCAAGAGGGAGGGTTTCGTTAGTCTAGTGCACTAGTATTTTTGAGCTCTTATCGCTGTAGTTATCTGACATCACAGGTGCGAAGGCGTGCGGCCGTCTATCATGCAGCCGTCGCTGTGGCATGCGGCCTGAGGGAGACTCGGCTGACATCGCTCACACAGGGCCGGCTCTGATTGGCCGGGCAACGCTTTGTCAGGCGTCTTCTGCTCACCTCTGAGCTGCTGAACTATGGGCGGGAAAACAAACGGCTGTTAGAGGACAGTGAGAAAGCAAGCGTGACCTTTTTGAGCTTTGAAACTGACTGGGGTTTAAAAGACACGTAATATTCAGAAATATTATTGATTTGACTGCACTGTCATCAGTATAACTTCACATTTTTAAGGTCCCTTTAACTAACCAGTTCCATTTTATGACATCATCATTCAGGAAGTGACATCACATTTGAAGGGAAAACAACCGCACAAACAACAGTAAGTATCATACATGGATCTGATGAACTGTGCTGTTTTGTGGTGCTTGTTGATTGATGTTATTCATTCATAAATATGAATTTGAGTTTGATCAAGTTATACAAATCCAGTTTAAAACGATGCTTTTAGTTTCTTATTTTGTTGACAACCTCAGTGTTTAAATAGTGAAGACTGACTGACAGTCTTTAGTAAATGCTTCCTCAAATTACAACACAAGTATATAATTTATTTATATACATTTATATTATTATATATATATATATATATATATATATATATATATATATATATATATATATATATATATATATATATATATATATATATATATATATATATATATATATATATATATATATATATATATATATATATATATATATATATGTGTGTGTGTGTGAGAGAGAGAGTGTTTGTGAGTTTGTGTGTGTGAGAGAGGTGTGTGTGTGTGTTTGTTTGTGTGTCTGTGAGAGTGTGTGTGTGAGAGAGAGTGTTTGTGTGTGTGTGAGAGAGAATATGTGTGTGTGTGTGTGAGTGTGTATGTTTGTGTTTGTGTGTGAGTTTGAGTGTGTGTTTGTGTGCCTGTGAGAGTGAGTGTGTGTGTGTGTGTGAGAGAGAGTGTTTGTGTGTGTGTGTGAGAGAGAATGTGTGTGTGTTGCGAGTGTGTGTGTGAGTGTGTATGTTTGTGTTTATGTGTGTGAGTTTGAGTGTGTGTGATGGTTGATTGTATATTTTAGGTGGAAGCTTAGATGTGTTATTGATCTAAATTCACACAGGTAATAAACCAACCTACAGCAAATATTGAAAAATCCAGTGTAACTCATTATAATGTAGGACGGTCTACTGTTCCTCCTCAATGGTGTCCATCCATCATAACTCTCTGTTGAAATGATGATGAAGAAGGCTTGAGGAAGAACGCTGGTTACGCTGTGCTGTTTGAGCTGTGTTTAGTCAGCTAATGCTTACAGGCCTGAGGGCGAGTGACATGCTAATGGTGAGCGACTCGACCCTTGACCTCAAACACCCTTTCATCAGGTCAGACCAGCGACACCCGCTGCTTTAATCAAACACACTCATATCTGCACTTCCCAAGAGACGCAAGAGCACAAAGAGCTCATATTATAATACATCTGTGACGTTTACATATGAATTATTTTCACTTTGACATGAGAGCAAAAGAGTTTGATTTATCATATGCAGATATTAGCATATTAACATTATTGACGGAAAATGAAACACTAAACACTTTAATTTGCTCGTATGACTAAGTGAAAATTAAGATGGATCACATGAAAAAGTGTCTGGGTCATATATTCACCTCTACCGTAAAAGGAAGAAATTATATTTTACTTTTTAGGAATATGTTTTGCATTGTGACATTAGTGCAGTTTTATGAGAATCAAGCATATATTTTCCATTTGAATTCTCATAATTAAGCATCAGGATGTTGTTTGAAATCGTCAATATTATGACATTTCCTTTATTATTTAATTATCATTCTCATTACACAGAAATACCGTGTCTGTAATAAAAATGATTTATTTTTACAATTGAAATCAGCAATAAAATATATTATATTCTTGTTCAATAATATTTGAGAGGATTTTATGTGGAGGATTTTATGATATGCATTATTTATAATTTTTATGAGTCATTTTTTGGCATGGACATGATTTGGATATGTTAAAGGGTCAGAGAAAAAGACACATGGCTCCTCCATAATGTCATGTTGTAACCACTAGATAGTTCTATATAAAGTGGCTTATAAATTCTCTAGTGTTTTTTTAGACATAAATACTTATTTTTATTAAGTTGTGAATTTATATTTATACTTGGATATTCTCAAAGACATTTAGAAGAAATGTCAGTTTTGCATTAATTTTACTTCAGTCAAACCTGAACACAGAGGGGCGACATTTTGTTATACATGACATCAAAATTAACAACGAACAGGTATGCTTCATCACAGCTTAATCGATCTGGGTCTGATCTGATTTCAACCTCTTATTTTAGTCTTTCGGCTCAGTTTGTGAGCACACCGTTCAGTTCATTTGTGTGTGTACCAGAACCAGCATTAACTTCTTGAGCAATTTGAGCTCCAGTAGCTTGTCCGGGCGAGTCTTCTTATATATAAATATATAAAATGTGAATAAAAAAGGAATGCAATAATTTCCAAATCTCATAAACTTATATTTTATTCACAATAGAACATAGATAACATATCAAATGTTGAAAGTGAGATTTTGAAATGTCATGCCAAATATTGGCTCATTTTGGATTTCATGAGAGCTACACATTAGTGGAGCAATATCAGAAAGGAGTTTCTCAGAGAAAAATTGCAAAGAGTTTGAAGTTCTCATCATCTACAGTGCATAATATCATCCAAAGATTCAGAGAATCTGGAACAATCTCTGTGCGTAAGGGTCAAGGCCGGAAAACCATACTGGATGCCCGTGATCTTCGGCCCTTAGACGGCACTGCATCACATACAGGAATGCTACTGTAATGGAAATCACAACATGGGCTCAGGAATACTTCCAGAAAACATTGTCGGTGAACACAATCCACCGTGCCATTCGCGCTGCCGGCTAAAACTCTATAGGTCAAAAAGAAGCCATATCTAAACATGATCCAGAAGCGCAGGCGTTTCTCTGGGCCAAGGCTCATTTAAAATGGACTGTGGCAAAGTGGAAAACTGTTCTGTGGTCAGACCAATCAAAATTTGAAGTTCTTTTTGGAAAACTGGGACGCCATGTCATCCGGACTAAAGAGGACAAGGACAACCCAAGTTGTTCTCAGCGCTCAGTTCAGAAGCCTGCATCTCTGATGGGATGGGGTTCATGAGTGCGTGTGGCATGGACAGCTTACACATAAAGGCACCATCAATGCTGAAAGGGATATCCAAGTTCTAGAACAACATATGCTCCCATCCAGACGTCGTCTCTTTCAGGGAAGACCTTGCATTTTCCAACATGACAATGCCAGACCACATACTGCATCAATTACAACATCATGGCTGCGTAGAAGAAGGATCCGGGCACTGAAATGGCCAGCCTGCAGTCCAGATCTTTCACCCATAGAAAACATTTGGCGCATCATAAAGAGGAAGATGCCACAAAGAAGACCTAAGACAGTTGAGCAACTAGAAGCCTGTATTAGACAAGAATGGGACAACATTCCTATTCCTAAACTTGAGCAGCTTGTCTCCTCAGTCCCCAGACGTTTGCAGACTGTTAGAAAAAGAAGAGGGGATGCCACACAGTGGGAAACATGGCCTTGTCCCAACTCTTTTGAGATGTGTTGATGCCATGAAATTTAAAATCAACTTATTTTTTCCCTTAAAATTATACATTTTCTCAGTTTAAACATTTGATATGTCATCTATGTTGTATTCTGAATAAAATATTGAAATGTCCATATCATTGCATTTTGTTTTTATTCACAATTTGTACAGTGTCCAAACTTTTTTGGAATCGGGTTTGTAGTAAAGTGTCCGTTGCGTACACACTTCAGAATCTCACCAGAAGCAGTATGTCATCCGGGACTTTTTGCCTGTGAATTCAGACATGCTACTTTGGTCACATACAGACACGGTATATAATATAATATAATATAATATAATATAATATAATATAATATAATATAATATAATATAATATAATATAATATAATATAATATAATATAATATAATATAATATAATATAATATAATATAATATATATTGCACTCTAAAATATCAGAATACAAACAGACACCCCCACACACACACATTATATTTTATTACATTATAAAATATAATGTGTGTGTGTGAAAAGTATCTGTTTTACACTCTGATATTTTAGAGTGTCACCTCTTCATTGCTGTGCACTTTTTTGTCCTGCACAGTGGCTGACTTTTAGTTTGTACCACCAAAAGTTTTAAGTCGGTCATTTTAAGTTGGCGAGCATGTGTGATTATTATTTTTGTTCCTCTTGACCCTTTAACAAAGCATGTCCATGATTTTTTTTGTGTGTTCACTTAGCCAATGCGACAACTCACCAAGTGTCATCCCATTGTCAAAAAACAAAAAAACAAAAAAATTTAACAATTGTTACGCCTAGATAATAATATCGCATCACAGAAAATCCCAATAGACCTAAAAAGCTGTAAAAATTCATATATTGGCATTAGAGTGAAAAATGACCCAGACATGCTCTCAACATTAGAACAATAAATACCAAAAGGTATCAGTAGAGATGCAATATTGGCATATTATTTTTAGATGATTAACAGTCTCACTCTGTAATTTCAGTCTCTTCTCAGTGAACCAGGTTTGTCAAGTGAGCATTTATTTAAATTTATAAAAACATTTCTTCATTAATTTTTGGCCTGATGGTACTTTATACGCATTTCCCCCAGAAGTTCATCTTTTAATTAAGTCTGGAATGAGAAAGAGAACCAAAGTGTGAAAAGTTAAACCTCGCAGGCCGGGAAATGCTAACATACGGACACCAGAGTCTTTGTGTGAGTGAGATTACTGGTTATTTGGAAAGGACAGAGAGTATGTTATAGTATCCTGCCTGCACTCAAATGATGTTTATTGTGAACCGATCACTCTCCCTGTGTTTTTGAGCAGTTTATATAAGCTAAAGAGTCGTTTTATTAGGGACCTGTAACAGAAAGCCCCATTTTCTCTTTCAGGTCGAGGTGGAGCAAAAGTTTGAAGAGAATCTTTACGTGAGTTGAACAGTTTCACAGCTCGCTTCTTAAGTAATAACTCATCTGATTTAATGGCTCAGACCTTTGAAGGAACATATTGAACAGTTCTCCTTTTTTAAAACAGCCAATAGCATTTAGTTTATATCACAGGTTGGCCAGAGCCGCTGAGCTTGGTAAAGCCGCAGTTTCCTCCTAATCTCCTCTGTATACCTTTAAAATACAGCATTCTGTACAGAATTCAAACGGGTCTGATACGCTAGCGGGATACGCTATACGCTGTCGTGTCTCTAGACGACTCGATCACATGATCCACTCTGTGCTGTCGTGTCTCTGGACCGACTCGATCACATGATCCGCTCTGCGCCACCGTGTCTCTAGACGACTCGATCACATGATCCGCTCTGCGCTGTCGTGTCTCATGATCCGCTCTGTGCTGTCGTGTCTCTGGACCGACTCGATCACATGATCCGCTGTGTGCTGTCGTGTCTCTGCACCGACTCGATCACATGATCCGCTGTGTGCTGTCGTGTCTCTGCACCGACTCGATCACATGATCCGCTGTGTGCTGTCGTGTCTCTGCACCGACTCGATCACATGATCCGCTCTGTGCTGTCGTGTCTATGGACCGACTCGATCACATGATCCGCTCTGTGCTGTCGTGTCTCTGGACCGACTCGATCACATGATCCGCTCTGCGGCGCTGTCGTGTCTCTGGGAGCGAGTTTCGATCACGTGAGTTGATCCGCTCTGTGCTCATCGTGTCTCTGGACGGCTTCGATCACATGATCCGCTCTGCGCTGTCGTGTCTCTGGACCGACTCGATCACATGATCCACTCTGCGCCGTCGTGTCTCTGGACTCGATCACATGATCCGCTCTGCGCTGTCGTGTCTCTGCACCGACTCGATCACATGATCCGCTCTGCTCTGTCGTCACATGATCTCTGCGCTGGACCGGCTTCGATCACATGATCCGCTCTGCGCCGCCGTGTCTCTGCACCGACTCGATCACATGATCCGCTCTGCGCCGGCGTGTCTCTGCACCGTCTCGATCACATGATCCGCTCTGCGCCGCCGTGTCTCTGCACCGACTCGATCACATGATCCGCTCTGTTCTGTCGTGTCTCTGGACCGACTCAAATCACATGATCCGCTCTGTGCTGTCGTGTCTCTGGACCGACTCGATCACATGATCCGCTCTGCGCCGCCGTGTCTCTGCACCGACTCAAATCACATGATCCGCTCTGCGCTGTCGTGTCTATGGACCGGAGCTGCGGCGGTTCTCGTAACACTAACATGCAACCAGACTTCAGTCGCCCCAATGGAAAGCATATTTACACTGTCTGAATCGTTCCCTATGTGCCATTCACCATGTAGAAAATAATAAATGTGTGAACAAGTGACTGATTTCAGCGGCAGCTTCAGCGTCTGTTTATAATGTAGGGGGCAGGGCTTCAGATTCTAGAGAGCATTTGATTGGACAGAAAATCTGATGAGAAGCTGAAGTGCAGAGTGATGTCATCAAAATCAGTGATCCACATTGGTGGAAGTGAGAGACTGTAAGTTTTGAATATTTATATCTTCTAAATGTGAATTTTGTCATTTGTTTTGGAGCAGTAAGGCTGATATAGTCATTCTAAAAGCCAAAAACTTCCACTTTGATTTCATGGGGACTTTAACTGTTTTTGAAAGAAGTCTCTTCTGCTCATCAAGGCTGATTTATCTGACCAAAAATATAGTAAAAATTGTGAAATATTATTAGCATTCAAAATAACTGTTTTCTACTGTAATATATTAAAATATGTAATTTATTCCTGTGATCAAAGCTGAATTTATCATCATTACTCCAGTCTTCAGTGTCACATGATCCTTCAGAAATCATTCTCATATGAGGATTTGCTGCTCAAGAGACGTTTATGATTTATTATCAAGGTTGAAAAATGTTGTGTTGCTTCATATTTTGTGGAAACTGTGATACTTTTTTTCCAGGATTCTTTGATGAATGGAAAGTTCAAAAGAACAGCATTTATTGGAAATATTTGCAACAAGTGACACATCTTTCTTTCTGAATAAAATAATTAGCTAATGATATACACTCACCTTAAAGATTATTAGGAACACCTGTTCAAGTTCTCATTAATGCAATTATCTAATCAACCAATCACATGGCAGTTGCTTCAATGCATTTAGGGGTGTGGTCCTGCTCAAGACAATCTCCTGAACTCCAAACTGAATGTCAGAATGGGAAAGAAAGGTGATTTAAGCAATTTTGAGCGTGGCATGGTTGTTGGTGCCAGACGGGCCAGTCTGAGTATTTCACAATCTGCTCAGTTACTGGGATTTTCACGCACAACCGTTTCTAGGGTTTACAAAGAATGGTGTGAAAAGGAAAAACATCAGTATGCGGCAGTCCTGTGGCGAAAATGCCTTGTTGATGCTAGAGGTCAGAGGAGAATGGGCCGACTGATTCAAGCTGATAGAAGAGCAACTTTGACTGAAATAACCACTCGTTACAACTGAGGTATGCAGCAAAGCATTTGTGAAGCCACAACACGCACAACCTTGAGGCGGATGGGCTACAACAGCAGAAGACCCACCGGGTACCACTCATCTCCACTACAAATAGGAAAAAGAGGCTACAATTTGCATGAGCTCACCAAAATTGGACAGTTGAAGACTGGAAAAATGTTGCCTGGTCTGATGAGTCTCGATTTGACACATTCAGATGGTAGAGTCAGAATTTGGCATAAACAGAATGAGAACATGGATCCATCATGCCTTGTTACCACTGTGCAGGCTGGTGGTGGTGGTGTAATGGTGTGGGGGATGTTTTCTTTTCCTGTGCAGGCTGGTGGTGGTGGTGTAATGGTGTGGGGGATGTTTTCTAATGGTGTGGGGGATGTTTTCTTTTCCTTAGTGCCAATTGGGCATTGTTTAAATGCCACGGCCTACCTGAGCATTGTTTCTGACCATGTCCTTTATCACCACCATGTACCCATTCTCTGATGGCTACTTCCAGCAGGATAATGCACCATGTTACAAAGCTCGAATCATTTCTAATTGGTTTCTTGAACATGACAATGAGTTCACTGTACTAAAATGGCCCCCACAGTCACCAGATCTCAACCCAATAGAGCATCTTTGGGATGTGGTGGAACGGGAGCTTCGTGCCCTGGATGTGCATCCCACAAATCTCCATCAACTGCAAGATGCTATCCTATCAATATGGGTCAACATTTCTAAAGAATGCTTTCAGCACCTTGTTGAATCAATGCCACGTAGAATTAAGGCAGTTCTGAAGGCGAAAGGGGGTCAAACACAGTATTAGTATGGTGTTCCTAATAATCCTTTAGGTGAGTGTAAGTCTAGCTAAACCCAAATCTTTGAACGTTAGAATAATACAATTTAATGTGATAAATAAAATGCAAATAATATAAAATTGTGTAAAATTTTACACAATATTTACTCACAACATTTGAATATAGTAAATGATTTTGAAACAGATGCACTTTGATCAAAGGTAAGATATCCAAATGAGCTCATTGATTTTCAGTTGATAAAATGTTTGGATGCTAATGTTTGGTGTGATCGCAGCTCACTGGCAGACGTCTGTGGAATGCTGGGAAGGGTTAATGTTTTTGGATGTCGGGACCTGAGGCGCCTCACGCCTTGGCGATGACCCCTGTGCTTTAACCCTGCCGTTGCTCCTAGCGACAGCACCTTTCCCATGCAGCAGAAGAAACGGCCTATCTGTGACCTGAGAAACACTCAAAGCGAGTCCGCTGGATGTCTTGCTGTGAGTCTGCCGTCTACACATCCTTCTTCTGTGTGTTAATCATGTTAAATTATCACTTCTTGAAGCTCACTTAAGGCAGATATATTCCTTTTGCTTTAGGGTCAGATTCAACGATAGCTTAAATCCTCATGGATTTTTCCCTGGCTTGCTTAAAAAGTTTATGATGTGTATTGTGAACTGTGAATCTGCGATTTATGAGTGCTATACCAGCCCTGACATTATTACTGATAACTTAAGACAGTTTGTCTTTTGGAGCATTTTGTGTGTTTCACTACAAATTACCCTGCCAACTTCAGGTCCACCCACTGTGCTTTAGTCTTTGAAGAAGACTTGATGGCTCTTATATTACAGACTAATAATTCATTTTTGTGATTTTGTTTGTGTGTGTGTGTGTTAATTATTATGCATTAAATAAATAAATAAATAAATATAAATACATGTATTTATATATTATTTAAATATTCTAAATAGTAATATACATAATAATAATAATAATAATAATAATAATAATAATAATAAAATAAATTAAAAATATAAAAGTACATATATATAGTATATATATATATATATATATATATATATATATATATATATATATATATATATATATATATAATTGAAATATTGTAAATACTATACATTCTTATAAATATATAGAGTAAATAAATAAATGCAATAATTATAATAATATTAAATTATTATGTATATAATAAATAATTTATAGTACTAAAAAGTAAAATAATTAAATAAATAATCCATGAATATATTTTATTTGTATCAAGCCCATGCCATGCCATATATAACTGCTATTTGTAAATAAATAAATAATTAAATCAAATAAATGTTAAATATGTATTTAAATATAGTTTATTTATTCATAAATATCGGTTAAATATGGCATGGCATGAGTTTGATTCTCAGTGAAATGTAAGTTGCATTAGATAAAAGCATAAATGTTGATGTGCACCTTTATTTACCCTCATTTCGTTGATTTTGCAGAAGCAGAGCACGGAGGCGTTCAGATGCTGTATCTCATCTCTGTCAGATGCAGTCATGTGTGAAGTAATTGTGTTTCAGCTCAATATCACACTGAGCAGAGTAAGTATACGCTTGACACACATCGCTCTAGTTTACATAGCTTTAGCGCAGATCTGTAAACTGTGTTGTGAGAGATCTGTCCGATTATTTGCACACTTGTTATGAAACTCCGGCTGGAAGGACTGACCCTCCGTCCATAAAGCTATAATGGGAGATTACATGCAGAGAGCTTGTTGGGTTTTCCCCTGCGAGCTGTTTGCTTTAGCACAATATGGAGCTGTCATGAACTTTAACAACCTGTTTTTATATGTGATTTTTAATTTCTCATATCAGCCAGATCTGTAGAACACACAAAGAATAAGAGTGCTGTATATTCCAAGAATAGTTTACACAATGCCATTACGCTTTAGCATGTGAGAGATACTCTGATTGCTTTTGTATGTAGCAGGAGATGAAATATTATATTGCAAATGTAATTAAGTACAGACATTAGACATAATCTAGACTTTTAGACCAGAGGAAAAATAAGGTGTAGCCTACTTAGTGAGACAATCTGATCTCTGCCAGACAATAATAGTGACGCTTGCCACTAAAAAGTTGGTTTTTAATGGAAATAATTGAAATGATGTATGGTATTTCTGTAGCTCAAACCCTGGGTTCAGTGCATGAACTGATAAAACTTACACAACAGACCAAATGATGCATTTATTTGATTAATAATACAATAAAAATAGTAAAATTGTGAAATATTATTACAACACAACAGAGCTGTTTTCTATGTGAATATATGTTAAAGTGTAATTTATTCCTGTGATCAAAGCTGAATTTATCATCATTACTCCAGTCTTCAGTGTCACATGACCCTTCAGAAAAAACAAGAGACTTCTTTCAAAAACATGAAAATCTCTTAATTATTAAACTTTTTGCCTGTATAGTGCAAATGCAATGCAGGTCACTCTGGATAAAAGCATCTGCTAAATGCATATATGTAAATTAAATATTATTTTGACTGTGAAATATAATGCTGTCATGATTAGATGAGAATAAATAATTTAAACATTTCTTTGCTTGACAAACTTCTTTTTTTTCAACCTCAAATCCTGGCAAAACTCGACTTTTCCATCTTTCAGCAGCTTCGTTTCAGTGCCTTACAATCACAATTGGCATCAGAAACCATGAAAACGTCACTCTCGTTTCACTGAGGTCAAGCCCATTAGGGTTTTTTTTTTCTTGCCCTGATGGCATTTTCACATTTCTTCTGAAAGTAGTGAGGGCCGAGTTTCCCTCAGGGGCGTTACAAGCGAGAGTGAGTGCTGAGAGGTTGAGGTTAGGCCGTGGGTTTAAGGGCACACTTTGATCAGTTTGATGAAAAACTACGGCTGCATCTCAAATCGCACACTTCCCTACTATATAGTAGGCGAAAAAAAGTATGTGACCAAAGTAGCATGTCTGAATTCACAGGCAAAAAGTCCCGGATGACATACTGCTTCTGGTGAGATTCTGAAGTGTGTATGCGATGGACACTTTACTACAAACCCGATTCCAAAAAAGTTTGGACACTGTACAATTTTTTTATTCAGAATACAACATAGATGACATATCAAATGTTTAAACTGAGAAAATGTATCATTTGAAGGGAAAAATAAGTTGATTTTAAATTTCATGGCATCAACACATCTCAAAAAAGTTGGGACAAGGCCATGTTTCCCACTGTGTGGCATCCCCTCTTCTTTTTCTAACAGTCTGCAAACGTCTGGGGACTGAGGAGACAAGCTGCTCAAGTTTAGGAATAGGAATGTTGTCCCATTCTTGTCTAATACAGGCTTCTAGTTGCTCAACTGTCTTAGGTCTTCTTTGTGGCATCTTCCTCTTTATGATGCTCAAATGTTTTCTATGGGTGAAAGATCTGGACTGCAGGCTGGCCATTTCAGTGCCCGGATCCTTCTACGCAGCCATGATGTTGTAATTGATGCAGTATGTGGTCTGGCATTGTCATGTTGGAAAATGCAAGGTCTTCCCTGAAAGAGACGACGTCTGGATGGGAGCATATGTTGTTCTAGAACTTGGATATACCTTTCAGCATTGATGGTGCCTTTCCAGATGTGTAAGCTGCCCATGCCACACGCACTCATGAACCCCATCCCATCAGAGATGCAGGCTTCTGAACTGAGCGCTGAGAACAACTTGGGTTGTCCTTGTCCTCTTTAGTCCGGATGACATGGCGTCCCAGTTTTCCAAAAAGAACTTCAAATTTTGATTGGTCTGACCACAGAACAGTTTTCCACTTTGCCACAGTCCATTTTAAATGAGCCTTGGCCCAGAGAAAGCGCCTGCGCTTCTGGATCATGTTTAGATATGGCTTCTTTTTGACCTATAGAGTTTTAGCGGCAGCGGCGAATGGCACGGTGGATTGTGTTCACCAACAATGTTTTCTGGAAGTATTCCTGAGCCCATGTTGTGATTTCCATTACAGTAGCATTCCTGTATGTGATGCAGTGCCGTCTAAGGGCCGAAGATCACGGGCATCCAGTATGGTTTTCCGGCCTTGACCCCTCACACGCACAGAGATTGTTCCAGATTCTCTGAATCTTTGGATGATATTATGCACTGTAGATGATGATAACTTCAAACTCTTTGCAGTTTTTCTCTGAGAAACTCCTTTCTGATATTGCTCCAGTATGTTTGGCCGCAGCATTGGGGGAATTGGTGATCCTCTGCCCATCTTGACTTCTGAGAGACACTGCCACTCTGAGAGGCTCTTTTTATACCCAATCATGTTGCCAATTGACCTAATAAGTTGCAGATTGGTCCTCCAGCTGTTCCTTATATGTACATTTAACTTTTCCGGCCTCTTATTGCTCCCTGTCCCAACTTTTTTGGAATGTGTAGCTCTCATGAAATCCAAAATGAGCCAATATTTGGCATGCCATTTCAAAATGTCTCACTTTCAACATTTGATATGTTATCTATATTCTATTGTGAATAAAATATAAGTTTATGAGATTTGTAAATTATTGCATTCCTTTTTTATTCACAATTTGTACAGTGTCCCAACTTTTTTGGAACTTTTCACCGAGGCCACGGGAGAGGATTTATGAATGACAGTGAAGTGACTCAACTGACGCTGGTAGGTCACATGATAATGACAACATGGCAGATGTAGTACGTCCACTCAAAAAAATTATACTTTAACCCTCATCCTTCCCTCACAGGTCAAAATGACCGGAAGCCCTAAAATTATACTTAATTTTTTCTTTGTCCAGAAAGCTTATTTTATTTAATTTTTTATCATATTTTACATCTTTTAATGTTTTTTTACCTTTAAATTACTAGATTTGATCAATAAATAATAAATAAATAGTAATTTAAGCACATTCTTTTAATTCAGCTCAAAATATGTCACATTGGGTGCCTTTGCCAACCTCTTGTGGAAAAAATAATAATATAACATATTTCATGGCCTTACAGCTCTATATGGAGCAAATGAGCTGTTCCACTGGGTCCTAAAATCAGTTTCTCTTCAGTATGCATTCAGATACACACATAATTTTTTTGTAAAGTTTTAGTTTAGGTTTTTCTATCATTCGTTACATTTATATAGCGCTTTTCTGTGTACTCAAGGCGCTTTACATATAGAAGGGGGGAATCTCCTCAACCACCACCAATGTGCAGCACCACCTGGATGATGCGACGGCAGCCATACTGCGCCAGAACGCCCCACACACACCAGCTGATTGGTGGAGAGGAGACCGAGTGATGAAGCCAATCCGTATATGGGGATGATTAGGAGGCCATGATGGGCAGAGGCAATAGGCAAATTTGGCCAGGTTTGGCAAGATTTAAATGGGATTTTTAATGACCACAGAGAGTCAGGACCTCGGTTTAACGTCTCATCCAAAGGATGGTGCTCTTTGACAGTATAGTGTCCCCATCACTATGCTGGAGTGTTAGGACCCACACAGACCACAGGGTGAGCACCCCCTGTTGACCTCACTAACACCTCTTCCAGCAGCAACCGGGTTTTCCCATCCATGTACTGACCAGGCTCAGCCCTGCTTAGCTTCAGTGGAAAACCAGTCTTGGGCTAAAGGGTGATATGGCTGCTGGATGTGTACTGAAGCATTCCTCGCATTCCATTCATTTCTAAGGGGGTCAAATTGACCCACGAGGGAAGCATTTGGTACTTTTTTATTTCAACCACAAAACTCCTCGAATCCAGTCATGTTTTTTGTGAATTCATGGTTCAAGTGCGACAAAAGTCCTAGGGTCTTGGACCACTCCAATGAACTCTCAGTTTTTTTCATGTTTTTAAAAAAGAGTTTTGGGTCAAAATGACCCGAGGGAAGGATGAGGGTTCAACTATATCATTCAACTCAATTCAATTATAGACTGTGGTTTCACATCTCTACTCAAATACTTAATGTATGATGAACTTAACTGAATTGAGTACATTTAACATAAACATGTCCAAATAGCTTGTTTCAATAAAGTATCTGAAGTACCTGAGTTGGTTTAGAGTTCAAGGGGTGATGAATTGAGCCTTTGATATATACAAGTTCATCGTGATATAAGAATATCCTGTAAGTTTCAGAGCTGAAAACTTCCTTGTTAGTCAAAGAAAAGCTTTTATTGACACCAGGCCCAGGAAACGGTCGACCTCAGAATATGTCGACCACTGACGTCATAGTATGCTGAAACACCGCCTCAACAGAAGAATTATGTAGCCCCGCCCACCGACTCGTGGAGCTAAACGGATCGCGCTACCGAGCAATAAACATGACGAAGAGAGTAATATATTGCGCTGTGCCTGGTTGTGGAAGAACACAGTCGCTGCATAAGCTTGCTTCGGATTCAAATATTAGGAATGAGTGGTTGAACTTTATTTTGAATGAAGATCCAGCTCACGTGGGGAAGACATTGTGTTTGTTCGCTTTATTTCACCGCGGAATCGTTTGTAAACAAGACACAGGTCGAGACTGGATTTGCAGACATATTGAGATTAAAACACAATGCTGTGCCTTCTATATTTGATCCGACAGGAATGGTGCAACACACTTGTGAGTAAAACATGTTTTTATATGTGATAGTATCGCATTGTTACAGATCGTTTTGATTATGTGTATGTGTCTAACAGAACATACTTTAGCATGCTGTCACAGGCTGGAGAATCCTTTATTTGTTGGTTCATTGCGATTCGGGATCAGACTCGGATATGTACGGGCCAAGGATCGCAAAGCACAACGTCCCGGGGGCTATGTGTATTCCAAACGGGCTACCAAAACGTAAGCCCGTTGGCAGGCCGGTGAATCTTAAACAGTGAAATAACATTCCTTTCTTGATCTGCGTTGTTCACTCTTGACTTGATATTTGAAGGGCACACGCACGCTTGTGTGTGTGTGTGTGTGTGTGTGTGTGTGTGTCTGCGGTTTCGCGTTTATATCCACTGATCGGGCGGGCCAAGTAATAAAAAAATTATATTCCAATCCATTGCGGGTGGATGAGAGATACATCATTGTGTTTGTTTGATAAAGACATTTTGCAAGCCCTTGGGATGAATCATTCCGGTTGCCGCTTTCAAAACAATCCCTCCCTCATGTGAACTGACAGGGGAGCAGAAGCTCATTAAATTAAATATGCAAATCTTATCCAATCCTAGCTGTGGGCGTTTACTTCCAAGTCTTCAGTGTGCCACGCCCATCAAAACTGAGCGTTCAGGAGAGAGCCTCGAAACCAGGGTAGAAAATAGCCTATTACTTATTCATTGTGATGTTTTTGAATGTAAAACCCACGCAAACGTCATAAGTTGACCTCAGACAACAGTATATTTAAAAAAAAAAAAAAGACAGTTCATGACACCTTTCATTTTAAATAATATATATATATATATATATATATATATATATATATATATATATATATATATATATATATATATATATATATATATATATATATAATATATATATATAATATAATATATATATAATATAATATAATATATATATAATATAATATAATATAATGTGTGTGTACTATAGCTGTTTATAATAATACATACTAACATGCTAATCATAGCTTTTCTTGTTGGGTGTTGCATCATGGTTACATCCATGGAATTCCCTTAGTATTCCCTTGCTTATTTAATTAAAACAACTTCTTAGCAGGCTCTCAACCAAAGCATAACAGAAACTCTTTTAAATACCAGCATAATAGAACATTAAATATTAACGAGTCTCCCCATGTTATCTTGATTAAAAATGCATAAAATATCTCTCTATTTCACCATTTACTGTCCCTATCCAGCACTGTGCAAAGCATGATGGGAAGTGAAAATCCTGTTTCTAGTTTCAATAATGCTACTTTGACACAACTAAAGTCATTCATGTAGTCTTAACTCGAATGGTTAATGTGGCAAGCCGGACAAGGCAGAGGGACCGTGAGAACGAATCGGTGGTGAGTGGTAATGAGCGCCACCTGCGTGCCACACCGGTCTCGCCCCGTTCTCACGGTCCCTCGGCCTCGTCCTGCTTGCCACCGTTAAGTAAAGTGGTGACTAAGGGAGTTCACAACATCTTGAAAGAATTGTGCTGGATTGACTTGTTTTAAGTAAACTGAACAAGCAGCAAAATTAATTTGTGATCTAACTGATTGAAACATGTTTTTTCAAAATGAAAACATTGAGTTAACCCAAAAAGTAACTGCTTCGAGTCAGTTTAACACGATGCAACCATGTTGCAAGGGCTGGGTCGGGCTGAAACTAGCAAAAAACACTTGGCGACGCGCAGGGTGTATGATAAGACCCTAAGGGGCTGTTCACACAGAGCACGTTTTTCCATTGTTTTTATGTAAACGTGCGCTAGACGGACATGTTTGACCATTGCAGTCACGTTTTGTGCATGACACAGCATTCTAAACTGGCGCTCAAGTTAAAATCAGTTCAACTTTTAAAAAACGCGTCTTGTGTTTTTTCCCTATCCCACTGCCCGTATCTCACTTTTTTCAAAACAAAAACACGTTCTGTGTGAACGAGGCCTAAGGCAAGCATCACTATTACTATTACTCATGCTAAACCAACTCATGTAACTTGACCTTTTCAAAGTAGTAGTGGTAGTACCTTGAATGAGTGCCCTATAGCAACACCATAACAAAACCCCAGAACACCATAGCATCTCCGCATTGGGTTTTGCACAAATGACTCACCACTGTGCTTGAAATGGCAATAATAGAAAAAACAATGTGCACATAAATGTGTTTTTCAGCTCAGTCCGTCTGAGCAGCTGGTTGTCATTAGCTCTGAAACGTTCACCTCCGTATTGTGTATAGCATGACTGTATAGCATGACTGTGCTAAAATAGAAAACCATTTCTTTTGTCACTTTCATGTGTCTTAATTGCATGTGAGGGCCTTTCAGATGATTGCAGAGCTGCTGCATGTGATTTGGGCGTAATGTTTGTGGTTATGTTTTCCAAGGCTATCATAAGACCGGTCTGGAAGGATCATTGTGTGTATGGTCAAACGCTCAGTGTTTCTAACATTAATCAGAAGCAGCCTCAGACCTCACAATTAATAATGCTTACTATGATCTCAAGGTTTTCAAGATAATAAAGAGATAGCTAGATGATGGAAAGCGTGTTCCACAAATTTAATTTTTTGTTTAACTGCTTTCCTTTCATGAATGAGTTTATTATTTTGTGACAAAACCCACTGTTGAATAGTAAAAATGTTTTATTTATATATATACATATATACATATACACACACACACACCAATCAGGCATAACATTGGTGAAGTGAATAACACTGATGATCTCTTCCTCACGGCTCCTGTTAGTGGGTGGGATATATTAGGCAGCAAGTGAACATTTTGTCCTCAAAGTTGATGTGTTAGAAGCAGGAAAAATGGGCAAGCGTAAGGATTTGAGCGAGTTTGAGAAGGGCCAGATTGTGATGGCTAGACGACTGGGTCAGAGCATCTCCAAAACTGCAGCTCTTGTGGGGTGTTCCCGGTCTGCAGTGGTCAGTATCTATCAAAAGTGCTCCAAAGAAGGAACAGTGGTGAACCTGCGACAGGGTCATGGGCGGCCAAGAGCATCTCATGCCCACACAGAGCATCTCAGTTTGTTGCGTATGGGGCGGCATAGCCGCTGACCAGTCAGGGTGCCCATGCTGACCCCTGTCCACCGCCAAAAGCACCAACAGTGGCACGTGAGCATCAGAACTGGACCATGGAGCAATGGAAGAAGGTGGCCTGGTCTGATGAATCACGTGTTCTTTTACATCACATGGATGGCCGGGTGTGTGTACGTCACTTACCTGGGGAACACATGGCACCAGGATGCACTATGGGAAGAAGGCAAGCCGGTGGAGGCAGTGTGATGCTTTGGGCAATGTTCTGCTGGGAAACCTTGGGTCCTGCCATCCATGTGATGTTACTTTGACACGTACCACCTACCTAAGCATTGTTGCAGACCATGTACACCCTTTCATGGAAACGGTATTCCCTGGTGACTTTGGCTCTTCCAGCAGGATAATGCTCCTGACACAAAGCTAAAATGGTTCAGGAATGGTTTGAGGAGCACAACAATGAGTTTGAGGTGTTGACTTGGCCTCCAAATTCCCCAGATCTCAATCCAATCGAGCATCTGTGGGATGTGCTGAACAAACAAATCCGATCCATGGAGGCCCCACCTCGCAACTTACAGGACTTAAAGGATCTGCTGCTAACATCTTGGTGTCAGATGCCACAGCACACCTTCAGGGGTCTAGCGGAGTCCATGCCTCGACGGGTCACGGCTGTTTTGGCAGCAAAGGGGAGACTAACACAATATTTGGAAGGTGATCATAATGTTATGCCTGACCTGTGTGTGTGTGTGTGTGTGTGTGTGTGTGTGTGTGTGTGTGTGTGTGTGTGTGTGTGTGTGTGTGTGTGTGTGTGTGTGTGTGTGTGTGTGTATATATATATACACATTGACATACATTTTATTAAGAATTAAAAAAAAAAAGCTTTCACAAATGATATGTTTAAATATGCATGTGATGCATTATCTAATTAAATAATTTGCATACATTTCCAGAACCAAAATTAAATCTGAACATTTGATAAAGTCTAAATATTCTTGTTTTATTTTGTTGATATGTTGAATATTATTTTTACACAGGGGGATATCAATTTATATCATAAATCAGAAAAAACTGTCAACAACCAACTGTTTTTAGGAATAAAATGTTACTTAAACAATCATGATAGGCCATATGAACAAATCCCACTGTAAAACCCTTCAGAATTAGGAATAAAACTGTAAGGTTTGGTGTGTGTAAAGCTGCTGAAGTGGAGATTTCTGAATAAAATTCACCATCTTTAAACATATGTATTGAAATTTGAAGACATAAATAGATTAAGTGCACTTAAATGTGTATTTTGGATGTTTTCGTTTTGTGAAACAACACACTCTAAAAAGCCAAATAGCCTCCAGTGCATGACATACAATGTTTTTGCCTGTAGTGTCTTAAGATGCATTTCTTCATTTACATGGATCAGGTTAAATATGTAGTTTTGTATGCTGTAAACGCTCATGTTTACTTCTCTCTGTGATCCAAAGGTGTAAAGTTTTCACCTCATGAGTCAATATAAGACTGTTAGTGGGTGTTGCACTTGTAGGACTGTGGCTTTTGTGCAGTAGACACTTTATGTGTGAGAAAACCCAGATCTGTCTTTCCTCCTCTTAAACACTGGTGTAAAAGTGGTTTAATGTGTCCGCTGGCAGAGGCCTGGTGTGACCAGTGTGCCGCCCGTCTGGATGCCCGTCTGCGATGGGAGATTTTCTCACATGTGGTCAGCTTGAGTAATGGAAGCGGCTCTCTTTCGCTCGCAACATGACCGTTTCCTCCAGTAAAAGGAAATGTCACAGGAACCTTTGATTTGGTGACGTTCCCACAATAACTCACTTTGCATGCAATGTCTTTTGAATTTCCTCAACACATTAACACTGGGCATTTTTACAATGTGTTGTTTTGTTGAGATATCACATCTCACTGCTGCATCTCTGGGTTTTCTCAGTTGAAAGCAAATGAAATTGAAGTTTGCACCTTGACCGTCTATTCTTTTACAGAACACTGAAATCAGCTCAGATCACAGTTATTATTGGTAACTAAAACTAACACCATAAAACCATTTTCATTGCTTGAAATGAAATAAACATTAACATGAAATAAAATATAAAAACAAACTTATTTTATTCAAGCTAGTTGCCAAGGCAACATTCAAAATATTAACAAGAACTATAATAGTATCAATGGTATTAAATAACACTGCCTCAGATTTAAACCTTATGACTTTAATCAGCATATAAGGCTCTTTTGAAAGACTAATGATTATAGGCTTAATCCGAATAGTTGCGTATACTTCCTAAAAAGAAAAATTTAAGTAGTGTAACCATTATGGCATTATGCATAAACATTTCAAACATTGTTGTCACATGACCTCATATGACCTTATTACATGCATGTTAGATTCTGCCTATGAAAAAAGAAAATTTGTTGTTGAAATTTTAGCTGATTTGTGCTTGCACATATTCAAACTTTGTGTCAGCATCAGTTTATGTGGCATGCAACAGTGAGTAGTGTCTTGATGCACCAAGTTTGAATATGCACATTCAAATAAATCATTGTAAATAAAATTATTTCATTGTATTTGTATGCAGTGTGTGTAGTGTGTAACTGCAGTTAGAGGTGTGCGTGTTATTGGATCTACACTCACTTAAAGGATTATTAGGAACACCTGTTCAATTTCTCATTAATGCAATTATCTAATCAACCAATCACATGGCAGTTGCTTCAATGCATTTAGGGGTGTGGTCCTGGTCAAGACAATCTCCTGAACTCCAAATTGAATGTCAGAATGGGAAAGAAAGGTGATTTAAGCAATTTTGAGCGTGGCATGGTTGTTGGTGCCAGACGGGCCGGTCTGAGTATTTCATCTGCTCAGTTACTGGGATTTTCACACACAACTATTTCTAGGGTTTACAAAGAATGGTGTGAAAAGGGAAAAACATCCAGCATGCGGCAGTCCTGTGGGGCGAAAATGCCTTGTTGATGCTAGAGGTCAGAGGAGAATGGGCCGACTGATTCAAGCTGATAGAAGAGCAACTTTGACTGAAATAACCACTCGTTACAACCGAGGTATGCAGCAAAGCATTTGTGAAGCCACAACACGCACAACCTTGAGGCGGATGGGCTACAACAGCAGAAGACCCCACCGGGTACCACTCATCTCCACTACAAATAGGAAAAAGAGGCTACAATTTGCACGAGCTCACCAAAATTGGACAGTTGAAGACTGGAAAAATGTTGCCTGGTCTGATGAGTCTCGATTTCTGTTGAGACATTCAGATGGTAGAGTCAGAATTTGGCGTAAACAGAATGAGAACATGGATCCATCATGCCTTGTTACCAATGTGCAGGCTGGTGGTGGTGGTGTAATGGTGTGGGGGATGTTTTCTTGGCACACTTTAGGCCCCTTAGTGCCAATTGGGCATCGTTTAAATGCCACGGCCTACCTGAGCATTGTTTCTGACCATGTCCATCCCTTTATGACCACCATGTACCCATTATCTGATGGCTATTTCCAGCAGGATAATGCATCATGTCACAAAGCTCGAGTAATTTCAAATTGGTTTCTTGAACATGACAATGAGTTCACTGTACTAAAATGGCCCCCACAGTCACCAGATCTCAACTCAATAGAGCATCTTTGGGATGTGGTGGAACGGGAGCTTCGTGCCCTGGATGTGCATCCCACAAATCTCCATCAACTGCAAGATGCTATCCTATCAATATGGGCCAACATTTCTAAAGAATGCCTTCAGCACCTTGTTGAATCAATGCAACGTAGAATTAAGGCAGTTCTGAAGGTGAAAGGGGGTCAAACACAGTATTAGTATGGTGTTCCTAATAATCCTTTAGGTGAGTGTATAATATGCACTTAATTGTTCGTTCATAGTTATATGGTACAATTAGAACAAAAACATTATTTATACATTTTTCATGGAGATTTTTTTTCTGAGACATTTTAATTGGACATTCATCTAATGCTTTTTAAACATTACTACTTGTTTCAAAATGCTCACCATTCAAAAATGAACGTTCCCGTAATGTTTGAATAATGGAATTATTAATGCTTCGCTTAAACAAGAAAACCCAACAATAAAACATTTAAAAACATTTAGAACATTCAGAAATAATGTTAATGTATTTTTGTCAACTGGGAGGGCGAGTAAACGATGACAGCATTTCTATTTTGGGTCCAATCCAACTAATCCAACAATTTCCAATCCAAATAATTTCCAACTGATTCCATGTTATTAGAAGCCTAATTTAACTAAATGAATTGGCATACTTTTATTTTATTATTATTATATTTCTTTTATAGTTTTATTGACAAACTTCAGTTTTTCTTGACTGCTACTCTAAACACACTATTTCCATCTCTGGTCACTGACAAGCATCTCTCTAACTGCTTCTAGTTAAAGCTACGTACGTCGTCATACTGAGATTCTAGTCAGAATATGAGTCTGATTCTGCTCCATTGGACTGTGATTATGAGGCGTGTTTCAACAGAACCAGGAAAGAAAACGCCTCTGCACTGCACACACTCTGCATAGTTATCAACAGAACTCAACTGCACGCACGCTGGAAGACGACGATGAGTGTAAACGGATCTTTGCCGGTGTTGTGAAAAGAATTTCAGGATACACGGAATACTCACCAACACGATCATCATTCTTAAGAGAAATAGTAAAGGTGAATGCATATATGAACAAGTTCTCTGTTCAGGATTAGAACGAATTCAAGCCAAGCGCTCTTTGGTGACGTGGGTGATTACGTTACTGTTGATCATCTGTCCATCATCGAATAAAGCCCGCCCTGACCATTTGATTGGTCCGAACGGCTCTGGTTCGAGCATAGCTGCTCCACTACGGATCAAGTCCAGACCGAACTTCCCGACCTCAAATGTTGTGGGCGGGGCTAAATTCGGCTGGCATCCAGGCTAAACGCTACGTTCACTGTCCATACAAATCTGATCTAAATCACTGACTGTCTATGATTTGTGTGTGCCGTAGTGCTCTTTCATTTTTCGGTGTAGTGATGAATTCTGTAACATACCAAATTCTGTGACCCTAGTAACGTTAGGCACTGTAGTGACGGTAGAATTAGGATGCGGATTGGGATTAGGAGTAGGTCGGATTATCTTAATACAGCGTCTACTAGGGTCACAGAATTCAGCACAGTACTTTCAGCATGTTTTTACGTTTTCGTTTCACGTGGCGTGAGAAAGTGACATAAACCACGCAAAATCTGCTCAGAGCGTTCAGACTGAAACGGATCTGAATAGGATTTCAAACCACATATGAATGTAGGTCAAAACGCATTTCATGTGATTTTTTTTTTTTTTTTTTTTTTTGCTAAATATGATCGGACTCCAAACGGATATGCACAAAAATCGGACCGTCTGAACGAGGCTTAACTTCCTACAGTCGGTCCTGAATGTTCCCTAATGCGTTGAGGACAGGTGTCAGGCGTTTTGAACATTCATGACCGCCTCTGCAGCCTGAGGAATGATGTCATTCCTGCTTTAACCTCATGAATGTGTAACGTCTGGCTCTGGGTTGAGTTTCAGAGCCAGCCTCACGGTCACACTAAGCCTGTCTGCATTTTAAAACAATAAACTAATTAACAAGTAGAACAAAAGGGCAAGTGGTGCTTTACAGGACAGAAATGATGGAAACATTTTGATGACAGGAATTTCGTAACTGCATGCTGGTTTTAATTAACTCTTCCCTTTCACTCTCATCTTCGCTGTTCTTTCTTTCCTACAGGTGTGGGTTTTTATTTTATGTTGCAAATCCATAAAGTACCACATGGAAAATGACAAAAATGTTACCACATGGAGAAGCATCATGGAAGTCATGAAAACACAAAGTAGAAGTAGATGTTTTTTTACGCTGTGCAGGTGTGTGAAGAGTCGTGATATACTGCCATTGAATTGCATTCACCCAGCTGGATATTCATATTTTGTGCTCCACAGAAGAAAGAAAGTCATACAGGTTTTGAAAAACATGAGGGTGAGTGAATGATTTGAATCTTCTGATTTATTTTAATATTCATTTTGCCTGTGTTGATGCTAACTGCATACATTTTGGCACAGGTGTGTATTTTTATTGGAATTTTACTATTTCCTTTAATAAATCCATTTTACACTAAAATAGTTCCACCTTTTGGACAAAAATGTCCCATTGAAACTGCCATTTTTAATTCCAGGGCTATTTAACTATACAATTATGCAATCTTTGTTAAAAGGCTTTCATTCTGTTAGCAAGGCTTCAGAATTTAAATTGGTACTATTTTTTTTTTTTTTACCAGATGGTGCCATTTTCTCAGGTTTGGCCTGTAAAGCAAATACACACTTTATTCCTGTTTCTGCTTCTACATATTATAGAGCCAGTTTGATCAATTAAGTGTGGTTTGTATGTGTGTATTAAAAAAAAAATTATGTGTATGTGTGTGCTTGTAATATTTGAGAGAGAAAAACTCAACTGTAAATCACAAATCCAACCGCTGTGTCCCAGTGGAGCTTTGCTGGCATCTAATGCACTCAAACAAAATCTTACTGAGAGCTCATTTTATGAGATCTCAACCTCAAAATTTGGAACACGACATGTTTAGATTTATGGCTTTGATATATATAAACGTAAACCTCTAGGCTATAACTTTTTGTTTGGTTTCACTTTTTAAACTATAATTTGCCAAGGGTCTTTTTCTTTTGCTGATAATTTACTCACCCCCATGTCATCCAAGATGTCCATGTCTTTCTTTCTTCAGCTGAAAAGAAATGAAGGTTTTTGATGAAAACATTCCAGGATTTTTCTCCATATAATGGACTTCAACGGGCTCCAGACGGTCCAAATGACCGTTTCAGTGCAGCTTCAAAGGGCTTTAAATGATACCAGACGATGAATAAGGGTCTCATCTAAACGATCGCTCATAAATTTTTTTTTTTTTTTTTTTAAATATATAAGCACAAATGCTCGCCTTGCTCTGTTCTGTGATGCGTGTTCGTGACGTCCCGATAAACTGACACAAAGACATCTGAATATGTGTATATGGTCCTTCCGCACATTTGTAAACACTGACTCGGTCATTCGCCTACCTCAAGCGTGACCTTTTCAACGTAATTGAGTATTACGTGACGTCACAAACTTCCCACTTCTGACATGTAACTTTTTTTACATTTCACTGCCGGTTGTATATTCTGTATATAACTGTGTATGTGACAAATAAAACTCTTGAACCTGGAATGTTTTCATCAAAAACCTTCCCTTCTGTTTTTTAGACTGAAGAAAGAAAGACATGGACATCTTGGATGACATGGGGGTGAGTAAATGATCAGGAAAAGTTTATTTAAAAGTGAACTAATCCTTCAAGTCTGAGCTCCCGAGCTTCACATTTTTATCATAGTTTTTTGACACAGACATTTTTGTGTAACTTTTGTTCAATTGGCGCACAAGGGTTAAGGTGTTGAAAGCTACTACTAGTTTCTGCGGCACTAGTGGTTATGGGTGTGCAACATTGGCAAAAAATGATATCTTTTATTTCTTGGGTTTTTCCTGATAACGATAATTAGACAATATTTTTGCCGAGTGTGCTATTGTGTTGGTAGCTTTGGCAAGTTTAGGACTGCCGTTGACAGCTGACTCCCAAAGTTTTTGATATTCTTCATATTCTGTGTGGTGGTTAGTTTGAAGCAGTGACAGAAATCATCTTTTCCAATAAGTTTAAATAGATTTTTTTTGGTTTTTATGGGCATTTTTACCTTTATAAAGCCATTTGTTACTTTATAAAGCCATTTTTCATTCATGATTCATTAAAACAGCTGATTCATTCAGAAACTAAGCATTTGACTGTCTTAACGAGTGAGTCATTGAATCATTCATTCAGGCGATTCATTCATTCAGTTACGAAACACTGCCGTGGGTTGCTCAGAGACGCAAAACAGTCCTGTGGCTTTGTTTGGAACTATTTTCGATGGCAAAATAGAGCAAAAACAGGCGATATTGTGTCTAAAATGTAACTCACTTAAAGTGCCCCTATTATGGTTTTTCGAGTAGTCCCTTTCATGCAGTGTGTGATAGAGCTGTGTGTGAATGTAAACGTTCTGAAAAGTTGTAAAGTCGAAAGTGCACGATAAATAAAGCTATTGACTCCCAAAAGAAAGAATCGACTCTGAACCACGTAAATGAGTCGTTTGTAATTCAAATCCCACTGTGTTACAGATGTTGTAATGCCCGCAAACAACTTGACCCGCCCTCAAACACGTCATTTTAACTGACGACTGCTTCTCAAATCTCAACGCAGGATTCGCAAAATGCTAGCTCGTAAAAGACGGGTCAGTACCGGTTTATTTGGACCAGCTTGTTCCTCAGTATCACAACCTGTAAGTATGAATAATTATTGATGTATGTATTTTCTAATAGGTGTTCAAAATATGTCATTTTGTGTTTAATATTTTGCAAATTTCCGATTAACTCATGTTATTTCTGTCTTACTGAAATACTTCTGCTCATCAGCTGTGGGCCACTATCACCTAAAACTGTGTCTATTAATGCAGGTTGTCTGTCGTTCTTACTACTGTGAGTAAAGATAAAGGATGGAGCAAGATTTGTTTTGCTAACTTTAATGTTACATATGGCTAACATATGCGTCGTTATTGGTACAGTTCCCACATGTGCACCGCAATAAATGAGAAACGCCATGTCCATATGTCCATTTGTTGATGGACATATTGTTAATGCTGATGGTGAGGAATTACAGCTGCAACATCTCATAATGTGCCTCAAAATGAGTAGCGTATCACTGAGAAACGTCCCTCCTTCCCATGTTTCATGTTTCATCATCGGATGATTGGTAAAATTGACGCCATCGTTACTGTCTTTACAGTGTGTACAGTGTAAAGCTCGCTGAGCTTTAGGTAGCGGAGCTGAAGTTGTTATGGTAAGGGTGCTTGTTTTCGACGCAGTAGACCAATCACAACAGACTGGGCCGTCTGGCCAATCAGAGCAGAGCAGCTCGCAGAAAGGAGGGATTTAGAGAGACTCATTGAACATAAATCTCGTGTTGTAGGAGACCTACAAAACAAAATTAGTAAACTTTAAAATAGCATTAAAGGGGCACTTTAATATTAACTTCTTGTTCATTGAACCGTTGCATAAAATCAAAATGATATTTGTAATCATTCTGTGGTATTTTTGCCCCTTATCTTGAATATTGAGGGCATTCTAATGCATTTTCATAAGAATAAATCACGCAGTGAATGTCTAAATGCGCTAGACTACATCACACAGAGTATGCATACGCTCCCTAGATTTTTGTAAAGTGCGGGACATACTCGATAATGTCAGACTGCACATAGTTAAAACACCAATCACGCTATTATCATAGACGATATATATCACACACCCCTATACTAGTGGCACAAAGCAATCTTGCAGAAATAGATTTGTATGTTGTGTGTGATGTGTGCAAAAATTGCAACCGTGTTCTAGGTAGTTGCTAAGGTGTTGCTAAGTAGTTGCTTGGATGTTCTAAGTGGTTGCTAGGATGTTGCTACTGTAATGGAGGCCAGCTAGTAGTTGCTGTGCGAGTAAACCTCACTCCTCTGATCTCAAGAGACGCTCTAGCGACTGACGCTAGAGGTTGCAGCCTTTAGCCTCCTTGTTAGAGCGTCTGACTCTCATGCCGGCGGACCTGGGTTTGAGTCCCGCTTGGAGCGGGTGGTTCGAACAGGAGGGGTTACACTACACAGTTGTTAGGTTGTTCTGAGTGGTTGCTAACTGGCCAATAGCTCTCACTGAAGCCTGTAGATGTGCATTTTCAGTGTCACTTTTTAGCCTATAGATCCAGTTGAAAATCCTTCATCTGATCTGTTAGTGAAGTAACAGCACATGATTTGAGGAATCATTCATGTCTGAAGCACAGACACTGCAGGACAACGCACATCCCGAATGATTCATTCTTGGTGGTATAGAGGTTTGACTGTGTTTACCAGAGTATTCAGAACTGAATTCGGAGAATGCCTTTTATATTCCAATTCAGTTCCTGCAAACAAACTTTTTTTAACAGTAGCGTAGAGAGTGTCATATCAAATTCTCGCTTCTTGTCATTCAACTTCCCGTCTGTTTTGGCCAATGCAATTCAAATTCACACTCGTCCATTGAAAGGGATCAGAGGTTTGACCTCATTCTCCCAGTCGCAGCTCCTCTATGATCCTGGTTTGTAAAATTAGCTTGGATCACGGCATTGTCTGCATATGTCCGTTTGAGCTAACCCGTCTTACTTAGGAACGCCGAGGTCAGCGTGAGAAGCGCGTCTGTCCCAGAGTGCTTGGGAACCCTTGTGCGTCTAATTCAGATGCATGGCTCTGATTTCAGGCAGGGATTACGTCTGTCTGCCTGGATGAACCGCACCTTGCTCTCAGAACATTTAAACACTTTCCCGGCTGGACCCACAGCATCTGACAATCCCATTGTCTGTTTCTGCTCTGACAGCAGCACAATTATATTCAGCATCATAACTGAAAGACGCTTGTGGGATAGATCTTGTTTGCCAGTATTGGAAGTATTCCCCGTAGGTTTTGCGTGTTTGTGTAAATCCAATTAAAGAGAGTTGAACGTCCCAACCACCAGCTTCCCTCACAGCTGCTTATTATTTGTTGTGGAAAAAATGAAGTCTGAATTTAGCAGCCTGAACTTTTCTTTAGGCGGTCATAGAGTCAGAGAGCGAGTTGTCCCTTGTGAAAAAAAAAAGTGTGCTTAATTGTTATTGTAATTTTTCAATATTAATTCAGAAAAAAGCCACTTAAGTACACTTGTAGATGTTGTACATGTTGTAGATAAAATTATTGACTAGATTTTGAGACAAAGGTCTTAAGGTCAAAGGTAATTAAAGCAGCAGTTTTTCAATAACGGAAGGATATGTAAAAGTATGGTGGGGTAAAAGACAATAATTAACATGATAATAAATATCTGGCTGACTTTTCCATTTGTTGACATGACATGGTTAGTTTCAGATTGTAAATATCATATATTAAGTTGGGTGTCTGTCCATCTGAGATGATCACCATATTTATAATAAAACCATCATATTTAAAAATATATTAATCATATATCATATAATAAAATATAATTTATTGTTACTACTGTAAATCTATAAATTATTACGGGATCTCATACAATGCTTTCAAAATCTTTATTTTTCTGCAGTCATGAAAAACAGTGTGCCTAAGGTGTCCCTTTAGCCTGTGTACCTAATGTATTTTAAATTGCTTCATCACATCACATATATTTGAAAATAAACATTTCAGTAACACTTTATTTGGTTGCACCTTATTTTAAGGTGACGTAGTTACATTGTACTAATGTATGTATGTACTATGTATAATTTACTGTTATTACTATAGTAAGTACATGTAGTAACGTGTAACTACATCATCTTAAAATAAAGTGTTACCCTTTATTTTACAGTGTTCTTGATACATGTTATATTTAGTTACTATAAATTGTGCATAATTACGTGCAACTAACCCTAAACCACACCCTAACCGTAAGTACATGTAGTTAATTATTATTCAGTACTTAAATGTATAATTACACTGTAACACGGACACCTTAAAGTGTAACTGAAGTTTCAATATAATTGATATTAAAGTATATTTTAGTTTACCATAAATGTTTGTCAGTACATTCAGTTATTTCAAAGACAATAGAATATGTATAAATATAAATATGTGCTTAAGTTCTACTTAAGTGGGTCAAAAAGCAATCTCAACTAATTTCAATGAACTAATATAAATTTAAACAATAATACATTTCATGTAATTGCAAATTACAGTGTGCAAAAGCATATGTTATTTTAGAGTATATTAATTCTGTAATAAGTGCTTCTTTTAAAAGTGTGGTTCTTCTTCACAAGGGCGTGATTGGCGTTTGAGTGGAGGTTGATGAAAAGCAAGAGGGTGGGAATAAGGCGCCGGCAGCTGTGGGGAGACACCAGAGGGTCTTGTCTCCCGCCTCCTTAAAGAAGAAAAGAGAGGGGCTGGATGCGTCGATTCATGCTTAATCAGAGAGGCATTCAGAGACTAGATCAAGCAGACGTCTGCCAGAGTCTGAATGAGGGCCGATGGCACTGCACATGCTCTGATGCATCAGGCTAATCCAGAGGGAAAAGTTATTGGTTTCATAGCTCGGAAGATTTCACGAATATTATGTTAAGTTTTTCCTAATTTCTAAAAGTATAGACCGAAATTAGTCGGTAGCTATCATACAGTAAGAGTAAAAACAATGGTGCTTTACTAAAAGTGGTTCTTTGGCTCGTAATCATAGGGGAACCACTTTAAGTGCTGTATAGCACCAAATCTTGGTGCTTCAGTGGTTCTTCAGTGGTTCTTCAGTGGTTCTTCAGCGGTTCTTTGGGATGACTGAGGTACTATATAGCACTGCTACCATACAGAACCTGTTAAGCCCCTGCATGGTGCTTCAGTGGTTCTTCAGCGGTCCTTCAGCGGTTGTTTGGGATGACTGAGGTACTATATAGCACTGCTACCATACAGAACCTGTTATGCCTCTGTTACCCCTTTTCCACCAAGGCAGTGCTGGTGCTGGTTCAGAGCCAGAGCCTAGTTTTAAATCGGTTTTTTGTCTTTCCACACCCAAAGCACCAGCTCCGAACCAGGAAAAGTGGTTCTTAAGTAGCACCAAAACATTGCTGGTCTAGAAGTAAGAACCGCTTGCGTCAGGAGCTGGGGGTGGGGTTACCATGACCAACAAGATGAACACAAACTTGTGACCGCCATGTCTGAAATAGCAGCTAATCGAGCTAATAGCTGCTCGATTATAATGTCTGTCTATACTAATTACAGCGAGCAAATTACGGCTTGCATCGCCATCTACTGGTCTGGCAGCGTTTTTAGTCCTTTCCGCGGATCTGTGTGAACAGGATCGTTTTGACTGGTGTTGCCTGTACACAAAAGAACCAAAGCAAAAACGTTTCCATTTTTAGTACGTCATTGACATGTAAACGTACACTTAGTTAACAATAACAACACTACATCTGAGATGCAGGAGTCTCAGGCAAAGTCTCCATTTGTTCTTAGGATTACCTTAATTGGCCTTCGACACTCTTGATCATGGCATCCTTTTGAATCATTTACAGCTCAGGGTTGTGCTTTTAAATTGCTTTGCTTCATATTTAAAAGATAGGACCTTTTCTGTGGAGAAATGTGGCAATTATTTGTCATCTCGTGCATTGGTTTTGTATGGGGTTCCACAGGGCTCAATATTGGGTCCAGTTTTATTTTCATTATACATGCTCCCTTTGTATGCCATTTTTAGGAAATATAATATTTCATTTCCACTGTTATGCAGATGGCACTCCATCTGTGTTATTTTCCATACATCCAAAGATTGTTTACAGTGTTTATTTTACAGTGTTTGAGGGAGGTTAAACATTTGATGCCAGCCAGTTTCCTTCAGTTAAACGAAGCAAATACAGAAGTCTTCGTATTTTGGCCCCTCTGCTTCCACATGCTGTAAATGCAAATAAGTTGGAAAAACTCCAAAAAATTGAGGCAATCAATTTTTGTTTCATGTAAAGTTTAAGTAAGCAATTTTTATTTTGTAATCATTTTAATTGCTCTGAACTTGAAATATTTAAGTAAGCTACACTGTAAAAAAATAAAAATGGAAAATACTGGTAATTTTACGCTAGTAAATTATCCAGTAATTTTATGGAAATTTCCGTTAACCCTTAAAACACAAACTAATGCAATGTGTAATTCAAAATACAGGTAAAACACCTATAAAAAAACAATACGGAAAATTCCTTCATATTTATACAGTACATTGTGCCCTATTTTTACAGACTTTTTTTACAGTGTAATTCATACATTTAACTTAAAAATATCATGTAATCTCAAATTTTTAGTAGTGGAAACTTGACTAGCTTTAACTAGCCAATTCAATAAATGCCACCTTGGTAATTGGCTACACAAAGCTTTGGTAGCATTAGCACTTGCTGATTATACAAAAAGTGTGTTGGA
Organism: Paracanthobrama guichenoti; assembly: GCA_018749465.1. NCBI lineage: Eukaryota > Metazoa > Chordata > Actinopteri > Cypriniformes > Gobionidae > Paracanthobrama > Paracanthobrama guichenoti. The sequence goes on along the minus strand of CM031947.1, from coordinate 2,301,250 downwards.
TTTACATGATTCAATTGTGTACATCGGTCCCACATGAATCAAGTTAAACAAACATAATTTGTTCGTGTAACTTCAACATCATGGAATGAATACTTTTAAGTGACCCAATGAAGTAGTCTCAAAGTGAATTTTATCTGGCTCCTGACATGATCCAGGCATTCAGTTTCATAAATTCATTCATCCACTTCAATTTCATATATTTTAACAAGATTCAAGATTCAAGAGTTTTATTTGTCACATACACAATTATATACATGTATATAAATGTAAACAGGTCCGCTCCATGGACAGTGCAAATTCACAGTTAAAAACACAGGAGGAAATTATAATAGAAATAGAATAAAAAAAAAAAAAAAAAAAAAAAAAAAAAATATATATATATATATATATATATATATATATATATATATATATATATATCTGTAGAATTATAAATAAATCAAGTAGAAAAAAAAATAAAAATAAAGAAGTGGAATAAAATAAGTGAAATAAACTGTGCAGTGAGTAAACTGTAGACTTATAAATATGTGGTTAGCAGAAATGTACAAAGAAGTATAATGTGCAAACAGGTTTATAACAGGTATAACAACGAGAACAGAAAGTGCAGTGCAATGTCAGTATATCGATGGTCACGTGATGTTAAGTGACTGAGTTCAGGAGTCTGATGGCCTGGGGGAAGAAGCTCCTCCTGAGTCTCTCAGTTTTGGCCATCAGGCTTCGGAAGCGCTTACCAGATGGCAGCAGCGTGAAATGAGGGTTTGCAGGGTGATTAGAGTCCTTGATGATCTTAGTAGCTCTACCTTTGCAGCGTTTGGTGTAGACGTCCTGCAGAGACGGGAGAGCTGACCCTGAGATACGCTCGGATAAGCGCACAACTCTTTGCAGGGCTTTGCGGTCATGACTGGTGCTGTTCCCATACCACGCTGTGATGCGTTAATACACTTTCTATCGCCCCTAAATAGAACGTTTTCAGGATAGCTGGTGAAACCCTGAATTTCCTCAGCTGGCGCAGGTGGTACAGTCTTTGCCTGGCTTTTTTCACCTGTGTCTGAATGTGAGCAGTCCAGGTCAGGTCCTCGGAGATGTTTACTCCCAGGTACTTGAAGCTGCTCACTCTCTCTACTGGTGACCCGCTGATCATGAGGGGGGAGTATGTCCGTTGCTGTCTCTTCCTGAAGTCCACAATAAGTTCTTTGGTCTTGCCAACATTCAGAGAGAGACAGTTGTCCTGGCACCATGATGTTAGATGCTCCACCCCGTCTCGTTGTTGTTGGAAATGAGGCCCAGGACAACAGTATCATCAGCATTTGATGATAGAGGTGGAGCTGTGGACACAACTGAACTATAATACTGCACAAGCTAGTTGTCAAATGTTTAGCTAGCAATGGCACACATTAGCATCTTAAATGCTAAGCCATAATGACATCAGTTGTTTTAGTCCACAAATGCCCCACTCTTCTCCACAATGGTAACCCACTGTCATTTAAATTCTTCTAATAATCCCAACATAATTGAATATTAAACACTATTATACACAATCAGGTCTCCCCCTTTCTCATCTTCCTCAAAAATACATAAAATAACACTTTTACATATAAAATAACAACACTCACTCTTGATTTAGCCATATGCAAAGCATGCTGGGAACTAACAAGCCCCGCCCAGTTTCAGTTAATGCAACACAAATCATTCATGTAATCTCAACTTCACAACTTCAATTTGACTTATATTTAAGTGGATTGAACACAGTCAAATTAAGTTAGCACAAAATGTATAGCATGTAATATGTATAAATGTATATTGTGTTGCTTTAGCTCATTTTAATTAAGCAATTTGAACAAGTGGTAAAATTATTTTTTCAGTGTAATACAATAAAATACAATAAAAAATATATCTGTTCTCAAACTAAGCTAAATCTTCCACTTAATGTTAATCTTGCAAAAAAAAAAAAAATTCACTCACTGCATCTTCACTACACTTCCCATAATCCTCTCTGCTCACCACCTGCACACACTCCACCATCACTCGCACCTGCCAGCAATCACTTTCATCATAGACTCACCCTTTATATTCACCATTCACCATTCACTCTGGTCTCGTCTCAGTACACACGGATTCTACAGGCTCCTGACCGATGGTCATCCCATCTCGTCTCCTGTCTTCCATCCGTCAGCCTGGTTACTGATCAGATCATCACCTGCAAGAGTCCACACTCTGAGTCTGCACCAGCTAAGTCACCATATACTTCCATTGCCTGGCTCATGCTACTTCAGCCCCACTCTACAATTAATAAAGGACACTTATACTTATCTGCTTGTCTGTGCCATTCTGTTCCGTGACAATAAAACTTAATTTTGGCATTTACTCTGCCTTTTGAGTGTCATGGCAAAGCATGCTGGGAAATGGAAATCCCAGCCCAGTTTGTCTAATAAAAAAAAAAAAAAAAATTCATAACTCAAAACAATGAAACAATTCAGATTACTTAAAATGTGTCGGTTTCAGAAAGAAAGAAAAAGAAAGTTCATTAGTTTAATTTGAGTTGGCTCTACTCAAACCATTTCATTATTTTGAGCGTTCGTGTTTGCAGAGCAGAGATGGTTGTCAGTAATTAGGGCCTTTATCTGGTAGCTTTCATACACATGCTATAACTTCAGGGGTCACATTTGATTCGGCATTGACATTTGATAAACAAATCAATACTGTGGTCACAAGGTGCTTCTGTCAACTCAAGAATATAGCCAAAATGAAGTCCTTTGTATCATCCAAAGATTTGGAGTAATGCATGCTTTCATCTCATCCAGGCTGGATTATTGTAATGTATTGTACTTGTGTGTCTCTCAGTCTTTACTGTCAGCTTGTCCAAAGTGCTGCCACTAGACTTTTGACTGCAACGAAGAAAAGGAACTATATATTTCGCCAGTGCTGGTCTCTCTTCAGTCAAATATCGTATCCCGTTTAAAGCATTACTGTATGTTTATAAAGGCCTCCACATATGTCTAATGTTCTTTCATTTCATCATACATCCAGATACCTCCGATTATAGTTGACTGTTCCCAGGACACGTCTCTAACCGAAAGGAGAACGTGCCTTTTCACTGGCTGCAATCTGCCACTTTACATTAAATCTGCATTTCTCAAAACTCATAGTCATGTGATTCTGTTTTGTGTCCTAGTTTTAATATTGTCATTTTAATATTATTTGTGCAGGACGTTGATGAATGTGCAGCTTTTGATGTGCGGTGTGCACTGCTGCTCATACATCATTGTGCATCAGTCTACAGCTTTACAGGAAAAATCTTTTGCTGTCCGGTGGGACTCGGCAAGGACAGTAATGCATACACACACAGTTCGGTTAAAGAACACACAAGCCTTTGACTGAACACTGCGCTGAAAAGCATCAGACACCTGCCGCCTCCATGCAGCACCCTGTGCTCGCGCTGGCAATGCATTCAATGTGATGGCAGAGGCAGATAGAGGCTGTCTGAAAGGGTAAAGAGCAACATTAGCTCCACAGTTTACGCTTTTATAGCCATAGATTTTACAGCTCATGATTCAGAAAGTGCATGCTTTTGATTAGTGCTTTCATCAGCGTGATGTGAGCGGCCTAAACTGTGAACGAGTAGATGCTTTGAGATGTTTACTGTAGGTTCCCATGATGCAATCTAATGGAGCAAGAGCTAATACTTTTAGGTTAAAGATTTTAAGTTAGGAAAAGTATGTTTTAGATGTTATTTTTCACCTTTTAGTTTTTATCTTGTATAAAAATAGAAATAAGTGAGACGATTGTTGACATGCAGTAATATAACTTTTGTTACTTGAAATAAAATAAACTGTTCATTAAAGCCTTTATAATGCATTATAAAAGTATTTTAATGCATTAATTATGCCTTGTAATGCATTGTATGGTCTCATGAATAATTATAACTAGTTATATTCACTGATCTATATAGAGTCATTTATAGATCAGTGGTCATAATACATTATTATACTCATCTACTCATTGCTACACCTTTAGAAAATGTAATGCATTAGCACATGCCAAACAACACATTAAAGATGTAATAAAGGAATCTGCAAATATTATAATGCATTTTAACTTTGGTTATAACTGTTTATGAGAAGATATAATGCATTATAACTTACAGTAAAGTGTGTGTGTGTGTGTGTATATATATATATATATATATATATATATATATATATATATATATATATATATATATATATATTATTTGTGTGTGTTATATATAAATGTATATACTGAATCTAAAATTAATATTTTATAGTATATCAATTAAAATAACACTGATGGATAGCAGCTGGATCATTTGACGAGAAGTGTCTGAGTTCATATTGAGATCTTGTCTGAATCCCGCACACAGTGGATGAGGTAAGATCATGTGAACGGTGTCTCTACAGCATTAGCTCAGACTCAGAGACACGGCAGCAGCTGCTGTGAGTCATTAGACATCAGATGCACCTCCTCTGTTTAGATGGGATGTCAGATCTTTGTCCTGTTCTCAGTGGGTCAGTGTGTGAATACACTGCAGCCTCAGGCACGACATCACGCCACAATAACACACCTGCCAACGACGACACACAATCAATGTGCAAAGTGTCTACAAACACATGAAACATGCAAGAACAGTCTGACATTATCTAGCAGCCTGTGCAAACACACACACACACACAAAACATACACGTGTCTAATTGTCTGATCTAGATGTAGAGAAATGAATGTGGACACAAGAGAATTATAGCTACTTACATTTTGTGTGTGTGTGTGTGTGTGTGTGTGTGTGTACATTTATACACACAGTCCAGTAGCTGTAGGTCAATAGGCTGATTTACAAATGATCATTATAAGATGTCAAGTTGTCACAAAATAATTATAGCTTCACCAAAAATAAAAAAAATAAAAAAATAACATTTACAAAGAAAATTCTGTGTATTTATAACACTAATGTAAATTATATATATTAGTAAATCAGCAAAGCCAAATATTTTTATTTTATTTATTTATTTATTTTTTTAAATGACACTAAAACTGAATTTTATTTTCTTGGTTATAGCTACTGTAGACATATATTGTCTTTTGGAGTTTCTTTTTTTCACTAAAAATGCTGGGTTAAAAACAACCCAAGTTGGGTTGAAAATGGACAAACCCAGCGATTGGGTTGTTTTAAGCAAAAATGTAACCCAATCGCTGGGTTAGTCCTTTTCAACCCAACTTGGGTTGTTTTTAACCCAGCATTTTAGAGTGTTACTAAATTCTAATTTCAATTTAAGTCTCAATTTAAAATTTGATTTTTTTTGTGTTGATATAACTTTAGATATTCCATTTCTATTAATTTAAAAATATTTATCTTATCAACTTGTTATGCATTTTACATTTATTATAGACCTTTCATAAAATATTAAGCCTTTTACAGATATAGAATTTGAACTGTTGTAATTTACTGTCTGCTGTGTAATCAGACAGGTTATGATTATTGCCATTAGAGTTAATGTAATGATGAAAGAGTAAGAAATCCAAGTCAAGTAACATGAGCTATTAATATTCATGAGCCAAGCCTTCATTCACTTCTGTCATTGCTCTGTTTCCTTCTCGCTGTTCAATAGCGCCACCTGCAATCTTGTGCTCACATTGAAAATGAACATAGGCGTTATAGCTTTTGCACAGAACATGTTAATGTATTTAAGTTGAATATGAATTATGTACTCATGTGCTCAGATCCATATAGAGTAGCTAATTACGCCTGCAGGAAACTATCCGTCTATAGGCAGCTTTAACAGTGACAGGCATCAGCAGCACCTGTGTGTGTTATCATCACATAACATCAGTTTAAAGGACATTTGCCGATGGAGCTTGTCATCAGATGGTCTTTTGATGAGAGATATGACTGTACATTTTTTAGCATGGCAGAAGGCTGTACAGTACACAAGTATTCGGAAGCTTTTGTTTGTTAAGGAAGTTATAGTAAGATTATTGAAATGCTTCACTTCATCATCCTAAAATATTTTGGTAACACTTTATTTTGATGGCCCACTTTAGACATTCTACTAACTATAAGTAACTTTGCAACTAATGAGAGTTAGTTGACATGTAGAGCACTAGTAGACTGTCTGTTTAATGTCTGCTGACACTTTATTTTGATGCTCCCTAACAGACTTTCTACTGACAATAAGTAACTTTGCAACTACTTATTCTACTAACCCGAACCCTAACAGTCCACCATACACTAATGAAAGTTAAAGTAAATTAAAGTAACCATATTTTCTGCTGAAATGCTTAAAAGTTGCCTTGTAGACAAAGAGAAAATGTGCCTATGATTTCTAAATTATTTTAACCATCATCAACTATGCAGCACAGGTGAGTGAACTCCTTCAATACACTGTACGAAAACAAAGAATTTCTGGCAGGACTTTTTCTGTAAAGTTCATGAACATTTCCTAACCCTAAAACACAACACAATACAATGTATAATTCAAAATATGGGGAAAATTCCTTCATATTAACAGTACATTGGACCCTATTAATACTGACTTTACTGATATACCCTCATCTTTCCCTAGGGTCATTTTGACTCGAAACTAATTTTTAATTGTTCGTCTGAGTTGTCTAAGACCTTAGGACTTTTGCACTTGAACCACGAATACACATTTTTTTTTTTTTTTTTTTTTTTACTGGATTCAATAGTTTATGTGGTTTAAATGAAAAAAGAACTTAACAAATCCTTCCCTCACGGGTCAATTTGACCCCCTTAGGAATGCATGGAATGCGAGGAATGCTAAAAATGCTAAAACTTCACCAAAAAATTTTTTTATGTCTATATGTGTATCTGAATCATAGACTGTAAAAAAGTATGGACGTAGTGTCCGTGATGTTACCCATAGGATTCTGAAGAGCAGTTCTTGAAGCGTAAAGTAGAGACGAGCCGGCCGTTGCCATCTTGGCAGTGCGTCATCGCGCATCACGCCCGGATAACAGAAAATGGGTAAAGAGACGGGACGTGGGCGGAGCTGAGGTGACGCGATGACTAACAGACAGCAGACAAACGGCAATCCACCTGTCACTCAAAGTGGCCACGCACTTAATTATGCAGAACTTTAAGGCTTTATATAATGTAAACAAATGAGTTATAAAAAAATTCACCCCCTCACAGTTGTCATGAAGTGCAAAATTAGCCCTATAGACCAAAACCACAATTTGTCCCAGGCTGTAAACGTGTGTTTTTCTGCTGTAAAGTTGGGCATTTTAACACGGGGCTCAATGATATTCTGCTCCCTTCTGGAGCCAGTCGATGAACTGCAGTTTAAGTCACTTCCCTTCAAGAGAAGCTAGGGGAGGTTGCTGCTTGATCTGAATGCACACTGAGATTAACTGACTTTAGGACCCAGTGGGACAGCTCATTTGCTCCATATAGAGCTATAAGGCCATCTAGTGGAAGAGTCATAAAATATCATATTATGTTATATTGAGGTTGGCAGAGACACCCAAATTGACCCAGTGTGAGATATTTTGAGCAGATTTGAACTGGTCATGCATGTATTAGAGAGTTATTTTTAATTTAAGTTGAAAGAATGTGTGCTTAAATTATATTATTTATTGATAAAATATACAACTTATAGCTAAATAAAATGAAAAATCTCCAAAATAATTGCATTTAAAAATAGAAAAAAAGTATTATAAAAATGAAACAGTGTTAATGTGAATCAGACAACAAAAGAACAACAGAAAATCACTCTCTCTCTTGACTGAAGAACTTTAGTAGTAGTAGTAGTGACTTTACTGAATAACTGCTGTTGAATTCTCTGGTGAGGAGATAAACATGGCAGACTGTGTACAGCTCACTGAGAGGCGGAGCTATGCTAATAGGGTGGAGTCTATCAGCAGTCATGGGCAGGGCTTGTGCAATGTGACATCATACTGAGAGCACTGCTTATGATTTATGGGGATTAAAAAAAAGGTGTGGGTGGATTTTTATCATTATAGGGTGGTTGTACACACACACTGCAGACACACATGCTCAAACATCATGTAAATGTGCATTTTGCATAATAGTTCCCATTTAAAGAATCACATAGGCTATGTTTGCTGTGAAATTGAATATATGAACACATAAACATGGTTTAGTTTACATCATGAGATCGTTTTGTAAAGTTAAAATTAAATGCTCTTTGTAACCAATATAAACAGCAGCTCCTGCGATCAGACGAGAACGCTTCAGCGCACAGATAGCTCCTCATAAGAAGGACTTCCTCTCTAGCTGTGAGCTTGATCAGATTCCCATCAGAAATTCCAGACATTTTTTTGCGACGTTCCTCGAGTTCCTTGCAACAGAAGCATGTGGCTTGTCTGCGGGCGGCGTGTTCGCTGCTGTTAAGCGGGCTCCACACCGCGGACCCCCTCTGGTTCTCAGGATGTCTGTTTCTCAGCATTGCTGTCTTGCTCTCCTGCCCTCTGTCTCTCTCTCATGCGCATTCCGATCCCAGGTTGCCAGGGCAGCGTCCAAAAATCCCTGCTCTCCAGTAATGAGCCTATGAGCTGGGCATGAGCTCCTGGATCAGTTGGGAACTCGAAAGGGGCTTCTTGGGTTCATTTAGGGGGCAGAGGTGAGGCATAAAACTTGCTTTTGGCTTTTATTGTCCTCAAATGTCCCCATAGTATGAGGATTCAGGATAGGACATTTGTATGTTTGAAACAAACAAAAGTTAACTATAATCAGGTGTGCACATAACTGGTGCGTGCGTGGTAAAAATAAATGATGAGCAGCAGAAAACGTGGAGGGAAGTGATTTTTTGCATACCATTTTTTGGGGGGCAGGAACATGTTTACTTACTGGAGTATGATTTTTCTCCATCTCTGGTGAGATAGCAATCATGAGGATAAGTGTGTTCATTAATTATTAGTTATGTCTTTCTAGTTGGCTTTTTCTAGGGGCCTTTGATTTCTGCGATGCCAGATTAAATCACAGAATCCAAAATGGAATTTACTGTATAACATGGAATTTCACTGAATTTGTCAATTTTTTAATGAATATATATATAAAAAAGCAGGTCAGTACACTTAGAGCAAATCGCGATATAGACTAGTGTCAAAGTCCCTTTAAGACGAGTCATTTCACTCGCCGGCCATCTTTGAAACGCCTCTCGGGCATGCAAGTACAGCTCCTTTCTGTTTGAATGGGGAAACATCAAATTCTCCAAAAGTCACTCTAAGAAATGCTGGGTTAAAAACAACCCAAGTTGGGTTGAAAATGGACTAACCCAGTGACTGGGTTGTTTTAACCCAGTAAATGGGTTGTTTTAACCCAGCGGTTGGGTTAAATGTTTGCTTAAAACAACCCAATCGCTGGGTTAGTCTATTTTCAACCCAACTTGGGTTGTTTTTAACCCTGTTCCCCAAACTTACGATTACATTTCACATCCGAAATCACCAATGAAATCTGACAACAACTGTCAAAACTGAATTTTTCAGCCTGGACGAAGCTAATGAGCATGCACAGTCCTAAGTGCGTGCTGACTTTACTAATCAATGGCTTTTTAATTTAGAAGGCGGGGCTTATTCGCCATATTGAGCTGCACTTTCTTCCATTCATAAGTAGGGGAGCGCGGGGCACAGCCTAACGCGGGGTTAGTTGTAACGCGCGTGGTTTAACACTTTCCACACGTGCCAGGATGACGAAAATTTGTGTATTTACTAGTTGCCATATCAACATTATTTAGAGAGAAAATTGTGCCACAATCGTTGGAAGATATCACTGAACATTTATTTAACCATAGCAAAAGTAAATTTCTTAAGTTTATTTTTCATCTCTGTTTTTTGTGTTCATTTTCAATAAGTCAAATCTGCTGTTACTGTAATGTTCTCTCAGTTATTGAACAGTTGAGATGTTCTTTAATGCTGATCTGACGGCAGAAGACACGAGCCGCGGTTTAAATCCCAGCTGCTCAGGTGGGGTGTGTTCTAACACTGCGTTACAATGAGCCCTATTAGAAATATGATATTATATTCTATACTTTTATGAACTCTATTGAGAGACCATGAGACAAAGGTGAATAATGACTGCGAGTCAATGTGCAGAAATGATGATTATGTAAGTCTATTGTAATGTTCTTTTGGTGGATTTTTGTCCACATTTTGTTTAGATATAATGTGATTATTTGGGAATGTCGTTGCTGTATGGCCAGAAGGACTCATGCCATACCCTAGGTTTTTGTGAAACGCCGCCACTGACATGAACTAAAGAAACTTTCATGACTTACTTGGTTTGGTTGGACTGAAACATTGGAGGGTGAAATCCATATGGGTTCACAGGTCACAGGATGACATTATCGAAAAGAAACCGTCCTACCGATGATAACGCAGGGAAACTGGCAGATCGTCTACCTTGTGTGAGATTCATTAATTTCCTCAGACAGCGTTTGAGTTTAGAAGCAGAATATCAATAGCCACCGGAGAGAGGTGCGGACGGTTCAATCAGTCGGTCTTCAGGGGAAAGATCATCAGAAAACTTATTAACAACGATTTGTGGAGGAAAAACTGTTGTGAATTCTTATGAAATCGGCCTAGCCTTTCCGAAATCCACACAAAGGCCACGGCGCAATACCAGACTAATTTTTCACTTAAGGCACTTGTGAGTCAACCTAGCAAAGGTCGGCTCCCAAGGTAGCGCAGGAGAATGAAGACATTAAATGTGCTCTATGTATTGATTGGTTTGTTATTAGTTGGGGAGAGAGGAGAAGAATCGAGGCAGAAAAGTTGTGTGATGAAGACCCGAGGTCTAAAGAGCATTCAGTAATAAAAGGAGGATTTGGATCCCAATGGTAGAAAACAACTGTTGACTGTTGATGCCAAACTCAACATGGAGGGTTTAAGCTTGCAGTCCTTTAGTAAGACAACAACTGATGTTTTCTGAATGGCGTTGTGATTGCTGTATTCTGAGTCCATTCATTTCAGTTATTGTGTTGTCAGCTATTTCAGATCCAGTTCTCCGTCCTGTCTCTGAAAGGAACGTAAAAGCAAAGGCGGACGATGTTTGGTTGCTAAACATGTCAGATGGTCTCCTCCTGTCTAAGACCCTTAAGCTGAATCAGGCGGAAAAGAGTTTCATGATGACCACATGAGAACATGTTTTGGAGGTTGGTATGATTTCACTCTAAAAAATGCTGGTTTAAAAACAACCCAAGTTGGGTTGAAAATGGACTAACCCAGCGATTGGGTTGTTTTAACCTAGTGAATGGATCGTTTTAACCCAGTGGTTGGGTTAAATGTTTGTTTAAGACAACCCAATCGCTGGGTTAAAACAACTTTGACTGAAATAACCACTCGTTACAACCGAGATATGCAGCAAAGCATTTGTGAAGCCACAACACGCACAACCTTGAGGCGGATGGGCTACAACAGCAGAAGACCCCACCGGGTACCACTCATCTCCACTACAAATAGGAAAAAGAGGCTACAATTTGCACAAGCTCACCAAAATTGGACCGTTGAAGACTGGAAAAATGTTGCCTGGTCTGATGAGTCTCGATTTCTGTTGAGACATTCAGATGGTAGAGTCAGAATTTGGCATAAACAGAATGAGAACATGGATCCATCATGCTTTGTTACCACTGTGCAGGCTGGTGGTGGTGGTGTAATGGTGTGGGGGATGTTTTCTTGGCACACTTTAGGCCCCTTAGTGCCAATTGGGCATCGTTTAAATGCCACGGCCTACCTGAGCATTGTTTCTGACCATGTCCATCCCTTTATGACCACCATGTACCCATTCTCTGATGGCTTCTTCCAGCAGGATAATGCACCATGTCACAAAGCTCGAATCATTTCAAATTGGTTTCTTGAACATGACAATGAGTTCACTGTACTAAAATGACTCCACAGTCACCAGATCTCAACCCAATAGAGCATCTTTGGGATGTGGTGGAACGGGAGCTTCGTGCCCTGGATGTGCATCCCACAAATCTCCATCAACTGCAAGATGCTATCCTATCAATATGGGCCAACATTTCTAAAGAATGCTTTCAGCACCTTGTTGAATCAATGCCACGTAGAATTAAGGCAGTTCTGAAGGCGAAAGGGGGTCAAACACAGTATTAGTATGGTGTTCCTAATAATCCTTTAGGTGAGTGTATATATATGTAATTGTCTGAATATAATTGTACAAGAACTGGATTTTTATTTATTTTATTTGTGAATTATATGCTTTATTTTACATTTAAAAAAGTGTTTATGGTCTGTTTGTACAAGCGATTACATATAAAATATGTAATTGCATGTTTAATGTGTACAAGAACTGGATTTTTAAACTATTTAAAAATGTATACTTTATACAAGTTATATAATTTATATTTTATATAATTACATGCATACATATATATTTAAAAATATATTTATGTAAATAATATAGACTAACGTTTCTATTTATATTATATATTTTTGTATATACATGTATGCATATGTATTGGAGTAAATTTTATATAGATAATAATAATACTTTTATTCAGCATGGACACATTAAATGGATCAAATGAGACAGTGAAGACGTTTATAATGTTACAAAAGATTCTATTTCAAATAAATGCTGATCTTTTGAACTTTCTATTCATCAAAGAATCCTGATTGGTTTATACAATTGAGCTTTGATCATTGTTTTCATGATATTAAAACTAAAAACAGCTATTTTAAAGTGTAAAAATATTTCACAATATTAGTTTTTACTGTATTTTTGATCAAATAAATACAGCCTTGGTGAGCATTTAAAGATCTTAATGTTTCCAAACTTTTGACTGGACGAATGGTTTATGTTACTTGTCAAAAACTAGGGACAGCAAAGGAATTCAAAAAACAAAATGAAAGCCTCAGGTGATTGCAGGTGAGATGGGAATGCTGTGTGTGAGAGAGAAAGCCTGTGGTATCAGCATCCACATGGTTTGCATTTCTCCAAATCCCAGAAACAATCTCCTCCCAGCAGAATGGGTCATCACGGAAATCCAGAGGAAGATACTGCAGGGGACAGAGCATGATGGGACAGGGGTTGGGATTTGAGTCTTATTAAAACATGCTTCATGCTCCTGGGATTATTGTTAACTTGGATAAAGAAACATTCTTTTTACTCGAGCAAAAGCAATGCAGATATGTACTGTGGCCTGGTCCAAAAGGAAAATGTGCTATTTAAAGGATTAAACGCTCAATTCGTCATTGCAGAAGAATCTTAAGACTAAAACATATCCAGACATTATAGACGTTTGTGATGAAGCCTCTCTTGTCTCTATTTTAGGCTGATGTCCAAGACCCCCTGATTCAGCAGGACAACACTGCCCTCCGACCTCCTCATCCTCGACTAAAGCTTCTGCTTAACTCAATTAAACTCGTAACCGCGTGGAGAGTCTGGGTAAATATTATCATAAACTTCTCCACCTTCCTGCAATGACAGATATTGACATGTTCACATGAGATGATCGCATGATTTTCACCAAATAACAAGAATGTTCAAAGCAGTGTATATATATAATTATAAGTGCAAAGAGTCCTTTGCATACACCAAATGTTTTATGAAATGTTTTAAATTAAGAACCTCTTAATTCCTCTAGTCTTCCAGCTATTAAATAAAAAAGTGCTGTTTTATACACTCTCAGAACAAAAGGTACAGTGCTGTCACTGGGGCGGTACCCTAAGGTACAAAACTGAAAAGGTACATCTTTGTACCTTACGCACCCCTAAATGGTACATATTAGTACCTTAAAAGGTACATATCAGTACTGTAAGAGTGTTTATTAGTACCTTAAAGGTACATATCAGTACTTTAAGAGTGCGTGTTAGTACCTTAAAGGTACATATCAGTGCTTTAAGAGTGCGTGTTAGTACCTTAAAGGTACATATCAGTGCTTTAAGAGTGCGTGTTAGTACCTTAAAGGTACATGTCAGTGCTTTAAGAGTGCGTATGAGTACCTTAAAGGTACATATCAGTGCTTTAAGAGTGCGTATTAGTACCTTAAAGGTACATATCAGTGCTTTAAGAATGCGTATTAGTACCTTAAAGGTGCATATCAGTGCTTTAAGAGTGCGTATGAGTACCTTAAAGGTACATATCAGTGCTTTAAGAGTGCATATTAGTACCTTAAAGGTACATATCAGTGCTTTAAGAGTGCGTATTAGTACCTTAAAGGTACATATCAGTAGTGTAAGAGTGCGTATGAGTACCTTAAAGGTACATATCAGTATTGTAAGAGTGTGTATTAGTACCTTAAAGGTACATATCAGTGCTTTAAGAGTGCGTATGAGTACCTTAAAGGTACATATCAGTATTGTAAGTGTGTATTAGTACCTTAAAGGTACATATCAGTGCTGTAAGAGTGCATTTAAAGGTACATGTCAGTGCTTTAAGAGTGCGTATTAGTACCTTAAAGGTACATGTCAGTGCAGAGTCAGTGAGTACCTTAAAGGTACATGTCAGTACTTTAAGAGTGCGTGAGTACCTTAAAGGTAGTATCCTTTAAGGTGCGTGTATGAGTAAAGGTACATATCAGTGCTTTAAGAGTGCGTATGAGTACCTTAAAGGTACATATCAGTGCTTTAAGAGTGCGTATGAGTACCTTAAAGGTACATATCAGTGCTTTAAGAGTGCGTATGAGTACCTTAAAGGTACATGTCAGTGCTGTAAGAGTGCATGTGAGTACCTTAAAGGTACATATCAGTACTTTAAGAGTGCGTATGAGTACCTTAAAGGTACATGTCAGTACTGTAAGAGTGCGTATTAGTACCTTAAAGGTACATATCAGTGCTTTAAGAGTGCGTATGAGTACCTTAAAGGTACATATCAGTACTGTGTAGAGTGTGTATTAGTACCTTAAAGGTACATATCAGTGCTTTAAGAGTGCATTTAAAGGTACATGTCAGTGCTTTAAGAGTGTGTATTAGTACCTTAAAGGTACATATCAGTACTGTAAGAGTGTGTATTAGTACCTTAAAGGTCAGTATCAGTGCTTTAAGAGTGCATTTAAAGGTACATGTCAGTGCTTTAAGAGAGTGTATTAGTACCTTAAAGGTACATATCAGTGCTTTAAGAGAGTGAGTATTTAAAGGTACATGTCAGTACTGTAAGAGTGTATTAGTACCTTAAAGGTACATATCAGTACTGTAAGAGTGTGTATTAGTACCTTAAAGGTACATGTCAGTACTGTAAGAGTGCGTATTAGTACCTTAAAGGTACATATCAGTGCTTTAAGAGTGTGTATTAGTACCTTAAAGGTACATGTCAGTACTGTAAGAGTGTGTATTAGTACCTTAAAGGTACATGTCAGTGCTTTAAGAGAGTGTATTAGTACCTTAAAGGTACATGTCAGTACTTTAAGAGTGCGTATGAGTACCTTAAAGGTACATGTCAGTACTTTAAGAGTGCGTATGAGTACCTTAAAGATACATGGCAGTGCTGTAAGAGTGCGTATGTCTCCAGGACAGGTATGAAAACCACTGGTCTCTACCTTTGCATATTTATATGAACATGCAAATGAGCCCTGCCTCCACTCACTCATACAGGCATACACGTCCATGTATGAGAATGGCAATGCATTTTATGAATTGCTCTCTATAACGTCAGACACATAACGGCAATTGATATGATTAGCCTGACTACATTAGTAAACAGCTAATAATGTTACACAAACCATGTTCCCGTAAGCCATCTCAGTCTGCCTTCTGAAACTCAGCATCCTTAGAAACACTTTGAACGTCAGTGGAGAAACACATAAATATACATAAATCACCCGCTATATTGCTAAATGTACACTGTGGCGAGGTAAACGAGCGAGAGACGTGGGAGGAGCGAGGGAGAACGGTGCGTGATTGAGAATGAGCATCACCTGCGGTATTTTGTGATGTCAGAAACACCCGCGATTTTAAAGCCGCATTTTTGAGACATTTTTTTTTCACTGCAATTTTTAAGAGAAAATACTCAGCAATGGTGTTGACTGATGAATTTTCTCATGGTTTGTCTTAAGGCATATTAAAAACACCACATAGACACATAAACAACATTAAAAAACTTGATTTTAATACTGTATATATATATATATATATATATATATATATATATATATATATATATATATATATATATATATATATATATATATATTACAGTATTAGTATTATTAACCTTTGTTATCGTTAAAAAAATACAACTGTTAATTTGTTGTTCACGTTCACAGTGCATTAACTAATGTTACGCTCTAAAAATGCTGGGTTAAAAACAACCCAAGTTGGGTTGAAAATGGCAAAAAATGGCAAACCCAGCAATTGGCAAGCCCAAGCAAACATTTAACCCAACCACTGGGTTAAAACAACCCAATCACTGGGTTAATCCATTTTCAACCCAACTTGGGTTGTTTTTAACCCAGCATTTTTTAGAGTGTAGCCAGTACAACTTTAGATTTTAATAATGTATTAGTAAATATTGAAATTAACATTAACTCATGCTGTAGAAACACTGCTCACTGTTAGTTCATGTTAACTAACTAATGTTAACAAATGAAACCTGTCCACAGAAACGGTTATATTCAAATAGATGCGCTGTCTTTGATTTCAGCTGTCCTTCTGACCTGTGATGCATTTCCCGTTGCTCTGATGCTTTAATGAAAGGTGAGTTCCCGCTGTAACCTCCAGCAGCCGCTGTGCTGGGGGCACAGACAACAATCCCAGGATTCTGTGTGCTTTTGTCCGGAAATAACAGACACAAACTGGGGGTCAGACGCTGAGCTCTGGAATTTGGATCAAAGACGTGGTCTGCTACAGCAGGTGGGGATGCTTAGGTTTAATCAAAAGATGATTGCTTTTGTTTGGCTGCTGTTTGACTTCTCTTGTTTTTCAGTCTTCTGCTTCAGCTCAGACATGACATTTCTTTTACTACGTTTTGAGATGTGACGCCAATTCAACAGGTGAACCATCAATGTTGCTATTTCTTTATATTACATACATACAAAAGGTAAAAAACAAAACAAACAAAAAAAAACGTCATTTTAAAGTCAAATACTGTTTAGTAAAAATGTAAACTTATAAAACATGAATTTCCTTATATTTGATATATCAAGAAAATACATGAAATGTTTTACTGTGAATGTTTTAATGCATTGTAATGGTGAAATTTATCAATTGTACATTGTACCAGTTCTGTGGCATTTCTGTGGCACACAGTGATAAACATTAAAACATGACTAACGCAACAAAAAAAAGAAATCTCTCTTCTGCTCACCAAGAGCATTTTTTTGATCAAAAATACAATAAAAACAGCAATATTGGAAATATTATTACAATTCAAAATAACTGTTTTCTATTTTATTATATGTTAAAGTGTAATGTATTCCTGTGATCAGAGCTGAATTTATCATAATTCCTCCAGTCTTCAGTGTCACATGATCCTTCACTAAACATTCTCATATGAGGATTTGCATCAACATTTCTGATTATTTTCAATGTTGAAAAGAGTTGTGCTGCTTCATATTTTTATGGAAACTGTGATATGTTTCATCAGGTGCTTTTATGTAAAGTTCTTATAATGGGCAAGCTTTTGATTGGACAAAAATCTATCTGTATGTGTTTTTATCTGCATGCTCATACAGTACATGTATGCCATGATTTGATTTTGAGTTCACAGGTGCATGTATGTTTCTTTCCCGGCGCTCTATCCCATGACCTCAGATCCAGCTTTAAGCACATATCCGTGAGTGAATATCCAGTGGGGCCTCTCTAGATCCCAGCAGATGTTCCCGTCGCAAGTCTTCTCCATCCAGGGATCTGCAGGTCCACATATCTAGATCTGCTCCAGGTGAACAATGGATTCTACCTACATTTTTGCAAAACTCCCTATACATAAAATTCACTGCAGTTTCCATCTGAAGTGAACTCTAAACAGTTTATTCCTTTTCACATAGATTATGATTACAGATTATGGTCAGAAAAACTAACCTCAAAGAGCATGATTTTTAGACTAATACATTTAGAGGTTTGCACCACATAAGCAGCGCCATATGTTGATTGTCTGGCATAGTAAACTTGGCTTAGCTCGGTATCTCAGTCACGTGACAAAGACTTGAAGCGAGTTAAAATGGCATGGTTGCTTCAGCATGCATTTTTATCTCATATTAGCTTTTGCACGAAAGAAGAAAGAAGAAAAGACTTGCCCACAGGTCAGTCTCCTCTTACAACAGTATTTGTGAAGCTCCAACCTGAACTCTATGAAGCTTTCGCCAAAGTAGTAGGTTTCAATCCAAGTTCACTCTGCGCCAAAAGCCCTCAGTCATTCCGAGTTCCTTCATTTTGGAGCTTCCCAAGTTCCCGACCCCAAGCCCATCTCCACCTTGAGCTCACGTGAGACAAGGCCTGGGTCTTATCAAACGGACTTTTGTTCTCCACGGCTTGGCCCGGGTCTCTGAGGATGAGAGATGCAGTTAATACCCAGGGAAGTGGCCCTAATCGCCCAGCGCTATTACTGGGGCCAATATCAGCAGGGATGACAGACTTATTGATTCCAGAGCCGCAGGTGGACACAGGTGACTTCCCTCCTCCACGGCTCGGGTTTGATCTCCGCTCGGCTGGGCAAGAACAGCTCTGTCTCACCTGCGCCGTGGCATGCGGAGTCCATCTCGAACCATTAGCTCCAGGACTGAGCTTAAGCCCTCAATTGGAGCTGATGAGTCCTGAGTGTACAGCTGATTGAGAAGCTACTTAAATTTGGGGATTGTCTGCGTAATGTGTCTCTACTATAGATAAAATTCTTATATATGAGTATTTAAAGGTGCACTCTGTCTTTTTTTTTTTTTTTTTACTAATTAAAAAACTAAAAAATTAATTAAATAAAAAAAAACTAAAAAGAACATCACTTATTTGAGTTCAGGTTTATTCTCGTGTTACGCAGCACGTTTGAGCTTCAGCGAGAACCAATGAGGTTCATTCTCGTGTTACACAGCACGTTTGAGCTTCAGCGAGAACCAATGAGGTTCATTCTCGTGTTACACAGCACGTTTGAGCTTCAGCGAGAACCAATGAGGTTCATTCTGTTACGCATCACGTTTGAGCTTCAGCGAGAGCCAATGAGGTTCATTCTCGTGTTACGCAGCACGTTTGAGCTTCAGCGAGAACCAATGAGGTTCATTCTGTTACGCAGCACATTTGAGCTTCAGCAAGAACCAATGAGGTTCATTCTGTCACGCAGCACATTTGAGCTTCAGCGAGAGCCAATGAGGTTCACTCTCGTGTTACGCAACACGTTTGAGCTTCAGCGAGAACCAATGAGGTTCACTCTCGTGTTACGCAGCACGTTTGAGCTTCAGCGAGAACCAATGAGGTTCATTCTCGTGTTACGCAGCACGTTTGAGCTTCAGCGAGAACCAATGAGGTTCACTCGTGTTACGCAGCACGTTTGAGCTTCAGCGAGAACCAATGAGGTTCATTCTCGTGTTACGCAGCACGCGTTTGAGCTTCAGCGAGAACCAATGAGGTTCACTCGTGTTACGCAGCACGTTTGAGCTTCAGCGAGAACCAATGAGGTTCATTCTCGTGTTACGCAGCACGTTTGAGCTTCAGCGAGAACCAATGAGGTTCACTCTTGTGTTACGCAGCACGTTTGAGCTTCAGCGAGAACCAATGAGGTTCATTCTGTTACGCATCACGTTTGAGCTTCAGCGAGAGCCAATGAGGTTCACTCTTGTGTTACGCAGCACGTTTGAGCTTCAGCAAGAACCAATGAGGTTCACTCTTGTGTTACGCAGCACGTTTGAGCTTCAGCGAGAACCAATGAGGTTCACTCTCGTTTTACGCAGCACGTTTGAGCTTCAGCGAGAACCAATGAGGTTCATTCTGTTACGCATCACGTTTGAGCTTCAGCGAGAGCCAATGAGGTTCATTCTCGTGTTACGCAGCACGTTTGAGCTTCAGCGAGAGCCAATGAGGTTCATTCTCGTGTTACGCAGCACATTTGAGCTTCAGCGAGAGCCATTGAGGTTCATTCTCGTGTTACGCAGCACATTTGAGCTTCAGCGAGAGCCAATGAGGTTCATTCTCGTGTTACGCAGCACATTTGAACTTCAGTGAGAGCCAATGAGGTTCATTCTCGTGTTACGCAGCACGTTTGAGCTTCAGTGAGAACCAATGAGTTTCACTCTCGTGTTACGCAGCACGTTTGAGCTTCAGCGAGAGCCAATGAGGTTCATTCTCGTGTTACACAGCACGTTTGAGCTTCAGCGAGAACCAATGAGGTTAATTCTGTTACGCATCACGTTTGAGCTTCAGCGAGAGCCAATGAGGTTCATTCTCGTGTTACGCAGCACGTTTGAGCTTCAGCGAGAACCAATGAGGTTCATTCTGTTACGCATCACGTTTGAGCTTCAGCGAGAGCCAATGAGGTTCATTCTCGTGTTACGCAGCACATTTGAGCTTCAGCGAGAGCCAATGAGGTTCATTCTCATGTTACGCAGCACATTTGAGCTTCAGCGAGAACCAATGAGGTTCATTCTCGTGTTACGCAGCACGTTTGAGCTTCAGTGAGAACCAATGAGGTTCATTCTGTTACGCAGCACATTTGAGCTTCAACGAGAACCAATGAGGTTCATTCTCGTGTTACGCAGCACGTTTGAGCTTCAACGAGAACCAATGAGGTTCATTCTCGTGTTACGCAGCACATTTGAGCTTCAGCGAGAGCCATTGAGGTTCATTCTCGTGTTACGCAGCACATTTGAGCTTCAGCGAGAGCCAATGAGGTTCATTCTCGTGTTACGCAGCACATTTGAACTTCAGTGAGAGCCAATGAGGTTCATTCTCGTGTTACGCAGCACGTTTGAGCTTCAGCGAGAACCAATGAGGTTCATTCTCGTGTTACGCAGCACGTTTGAGCTTCAGCGAGAGCCAATGAGGTTCATTCTGTTATGCAGCACGTTTGAGCTTCTGCGAGAACCAATGAGGTTCATTCTCATGTTACGCAGCACGTTTGAGCTTCAGCGAGAGCCAATGAGGTTCATTCTCGTGTTACGCAGCACGTTTGAGCTTCAGCGAGAACCAATGAGGTTCATTCTGTTACGCAACACATTTGAGCTTCAGCGAGAGCCAATGAGGTTCATTCTCGTGTTACGCAGCACGTTTGAGCTTCAGCGAGAACCAATGAGGTTCATTCTGTTACGCGTCACGTTTGAGCTTCAGCGAGAACCAATGAGGTTCATTCTCGTGTTACGCAGCACATTTGAGTTTCAACGAGAACCAATGAGGTTCATTCTCGTGTTACGCAGCACGTTTGAGCTTCAGCGAGAACCAATGAGGTTCATTCTCGTGTTACGCAGCACGTTTGAGCTTCAGCGAGAGCCAATGAGGTTCATTCTGTTATGCAGCACGTTTGAGCTTCAGCGAGAACCAATGAGGTTCATTCTCGTGTTACGCAGCACGTTTGAGCTTCAGCGAGAACCAATGAGGTTCATTCTGTTACGCAACACATTTGAGCTTCAGCGAGAGCCAATGAGGTTCATTCTCGTGTTACGCAGCACGTTTGAGCTTCAGCGAGAACCAATGAGGTTCATTCTGTTACGCGTCACGTTTGAGCTTCAGCGAGAGCCAATGAGGTTCATTCTCGTGTTACGCAGCACATTTGAGTTTCAGCGAGAACCAATGAGGTTCATTCTGTTACGCAGCACGTTTGAGCTTCAGCGAGAACCAATGAGGTTCATTCTGTTACGCAGCACGTTTGAGCTTCAGCAAGAACCAATGAGGTTCATTCTGGTGTTACGCAGCACGTTTGAGCTTCAGCGAGAACCAATGAGGTTCATTCTGGTGTTACGCAGCACGTTTGAGCTTCAGCGAGAACCAATGAGGTTCATTCTGTTACGCAGCACGTTTGAGCTT
>CM031947.1:2269368-2274368 GCA_018749465.1 Paracanthobrama guichenoti | reverse complement strand
TGAGGTGTGAATTTTGACAGTTAACTAGTTTAAAAGATAATAAAATAGGTTTCCCTCGAATATCGACATTTGTGATCTTATTTCATCTTTATTTCATCTTTCCATGTGGATGATTTTGCCACCAGAATTTATCCCTGTGGTTTTTGTAATGTTGTACTTCTAGTGCTCATCTCACCATATGACAATAGAAGTCCTTACAAGATATTGCAATGGAAACCATATTTACCGACGAAATACCACAGCAATACCACATGTAGTTATTATTACTTATTAAAATCTCGATAAAGTACCTTCAATCAGTGTAAAAAGATTTCATAATCTTTCTGACATTAACTATATAGTGACTGCTGGTATTTGTGTGGACATTGGAAACCATGGTACATTTTGCGAGAGTTCTGGTTACACTTATACAAATTATTATTATTATTGTAAATATATTGTATTAATTACCTGATTAGAATCACCATATTTGTTGTCATTTATAAAAAAATAAATGGGTTTAGTATTGTTTTATAGCTCCAGAGTTCTGTTTGGTTTTGTTTCAAGACTTTATTTGATTTTGTGTTGGTTATAAAGCAGTGACCAAAAACTGTTTATTGTACAAAAGTAACAAAAATGTGTTCCAATTTAAAAAGTGTGACAATAGTATTTCCCCCTTTTGAGCGCTGTTGAGTAAACACCTCTGATTGGCCATTGTGTTCACACGCTCAACAGATATGTCTGTGATTGGCTACAATGATCTAGTCTCAGACGTCACGCACACTCATCTGGAAACACTTCAGGAGTTTTGAAGTCGTCATCTGATTGGTTGAAATCTACAGGATGTCCGTGAGACGTGTGTGCAGGGCCGTAACCACCATAGACACTGAGGGGGACAAGTCCCCCCCAATAATTAGAAATGGCCAAATTGTCCCACCCGATATTTATGCACACACAAGTGTCCCTGCTCTTAATATGCAATCATGAGCAGGGACACGTGCCCCCGGTCTGCCTAGAAACAATGGCGTGACGCCAAACTCCCCGTGGAAGAAGACCGCCGTCAAGTTTACACCTGTGACAATGACCGCTTACCTGGATCAACTAAATGCTGGATTTTCAAAAATATGTGAAGTTCGCGGCGCCATTGTTGCAGTAAACTTGCACATGAATTAATAATTTACAGATGCATGCCGGTCTGTTATTGCAGGGACATCATCGACTTTACATTTTCACGCCCCTAAACATGACACAAGCTGTGATTGGTTGCATTACATGTCAGTCAAACGTCCTCTTGGGCGGTCCTCGACCAATGAAAGCTGCTATAGAGACAAAAACATGTTGTAAATAGACAAATTTGACGCTCTTCACAGAGCGCTTACACACGCCTGATTTCAAAATGCTTTCAAACCCTTCCGTGTCCTTTCAAATGTTCCCGTGCATTGATGATTGTAACCAATCACAGACATATCTGTTGAGCTAGTGAACACAATGGCCAATCAGAGGTGTTCATGAATCTGTTGAACAGTGCTCAAAATGCTAGGGGGAAATACTGGTGTCATCACATTTTTATAATTGCAGTACAGAAGTTGGTACTTTTGACAACACTACTGTGCACAATTATACGATTATTTGCATTTTATAATTTGCACGTAGCATTGCTTTTTGACCCTTCCAGAACAAACATGCTGTTCAGTAAAGATGATTTTGAGCAACACTAACCTGTCCTGCCTTTCTCTTAGAGTGTTTAACTTCTACGCAACCATGGAGACTGATGCAAACTCCTTCCATGTGGAGTTCCCGGATTTTTCCTGCTCCCTCCTGAAGAAACTGAACCAGCAGCGGCAGAGAGGACAGCTGTGTGACCTCATCGTGTCCATAGGCGGACATCAGTTCCGTGCGCACCGCGCGGTGCTGGCCGCCAGCTCACCGTACTTCTGCGATCAGGTGCTGCTGAAGAACAGCGCCCGTGTGGTGTTGCCAGACG
Source organism: Paracanthobrama guichenoti (assembly GCA_018749465.1). NCBI lineage: Eukaryota > Metazoa > Chordata > Actinopteri > Cypriniformes > Gobionidae > Paracanthobrama > Paracanthobrama guichenoti. The sequence continues at coordinate 2,272,405 of CM031947.1, read as the reverse complement.
TCATGCATCCCTGCGTTTTCGAGCAGCTTCTCTTGTCGTGCTACACTGGAGCTCTGTCCGTGCCATCCGGAGAGGTGGTGGCCTTCCTCACGGCTGCAAGCTTCCTGCAAATGTGGCACGTGGTGGACAAATGCACTGAGCTTTTAGAAGTGGGGAATAAGAAAAACAGCTGCGGCGGGAATTTGGACCATGGATCATCTCCGAGAGGAGACAGTTATGCCACCGACAACGAGGACTCCGGACAGACTGCGGGTCAAGTGGAAGATCTAGTTGAAGATGGCCTTTCGATTCCTGCTTTGGGAGCAGGAACGTTGGAAAGTGCCGGCTGCTCGTCTCCAGATGATCCGAGCAGTGAGAACGGGTCGGATGCAATGGAAAACCAGTGCTCTAGACCTGCCTATGTGCCGCCGAGCATAATGGGACACAGAAAGAAGGTGCATATAAAAGCAGAGAGGCAGAATCGAGACGCCTGCGGCGGCGTGTTTGGCGGCGAGCATGCCGCGAACGATTCAGATGAGAACTCTCACAATCCAAACATAGCAGAGGATTGCTTTGATGAGAAATTGGTGGAGTGTTTGGATAGAGATTGCTCCTACGAAGAGCCCTCGGACTTCTACGGGTCCTCCATGGAGGGCTTCTCGCAAGCCGGAGATGAGCTCCCCAACCCGACGTCCAAGGATGAACTGCAGCTAGAAGGAGGTGCAGATGTTTCTCAAGATGAGGCGCCCGTTGAAGGTGGCCTAAAGGAGCAAACCTCTCACTCAGGGTTCGCCTCGGTGGTTTATAAGCTCTATCCGTGTCAATGTGGCAAAAGTTTTACGCACAAAAGCCAGAGGGACCGCCACATGAGCATGCACCTGGGTCTGAGGCCGTTCGGTTGCGCCGTTTGCGGCAAAAGCTTCAAAATGAAGCATCACTTGGTGGGCCACATGAAGATCCACACGGGCATTAAACCCTACGAGTGCAGCCTGTGCTCGAAACGCTTCATGTGGAGAGACAGCTTCAACCGCCATACCTCTACGTGTGCAAGAGCCCACCAGACCCGACGGGCATCCCAGATCTGCTAGTGGAACCTTGTAGGAAGAACGTTTGAGAAACCTCAGCATGGAAGCATCCTTCACCAGAATGCCAAATTAGCCTCTGTATACAGTAGGAAGTGGAGTATTTTAAGAACAGAGGCCTCTGGGAGTTCACTAGCGGTCAAAGGCTTGGAATAAATACATTTTTGCAATGTTTTTAAAAGAAGTCTCTTCTGCTCACCAAGGCTGTATTTATTGATCAAAAACATACATATTTTTAGAATTAAAAAATTTTTTTGAATCTGTTTTAAAATGCAATTTATTCCTGTGAATTTATCATCATTACCCCAGGCTTCAGTGTCACCTGATCCTTCAGAAATCATTCTAATATGATTATGATTAATATCGATGTTGAAAACCGTTGTGCTGATTCATATTTCTGTGGAAACCGCGGTGCACTACTATGGAGAACGAACCCTGCAAAAACAATAAATAAATTAATAAATATGCAAATAAATGAATCAAAAATCCACAAAATTCTACGTAAATAAATGCAAATACATGCATAAATCCACATATTCCTGCATAAATAAATATATAAATAATTAAATGTGCATGGAGATGGATAATTAAATAAATAAAACAAATGTTGGGGGAAATAAAGAAAATGTTACAGGAAATGCTAAACCTTTTAACTTTATTCATTTTTGAATGTAGCTCTGTATTTATTTTCCCTTGGCCTAATATGCTAATGAGGAGGGCGTCAACAGCCATCAGCCAATGGTGGCACACAGATCGCCTTCTGAAGTTTGATTGACACCCTTCCAATTAGCATATTAGGCCAAGGAAAAAGAAATACGAGTCACATTCAAAAATGAATAAACAGTTTAAAGTAAAAAGGTCAACTTTCAGTTTAGCATTTCCTTTCAAAGTTTTAATTATTCCCCCAACATTTTCAACACAATCGTTTTATTTATTATTTATCTCCTCTCACATTAAATTATTTATATTATGTAGAATTTTGTGGATTATTTATTTGCGTATTTGTTTTTGCAGGTTTCGTCCTCCATCCCACTACATTCGTTGTCCTCCGCCAAATATCAGTATTTTAATTACTAATTTTAATGTTACGTCGCTATTTCACGGCTCCTCGAGGTGGCGCTCAACACAAGAACGAGGGAACCGTGAACATAAGTTAACTAGCCTAAGAAAAAGAGGATTTTAACGGGATGGCGGACAGCAGTGTGAGTAAAATAATTGATGCCGCAGTCACGTCCAAAGTCTGGAAGACCTGCACTTAACCGTTTCATAGACTGATATCGTGATGTATCATTATAGGATTGTCTAGCACTATATTGATCATCGCAGAATTGCTGTATTGTGATATTATCGGTATCGCGAGCCGTGTATCGTATCTGTGATTCCCACCCCTATACACTACTATACAAGAGTTTTATTTGAATTAATGCTTTTATTCAACTAGGATGCATTACCTTGATCAAAAGAGACATTGAAGACATTTATAATGTTACAAAAGTGATCTATTTCAAATAATCGCTGTTCTTTTGAGCCTCTTTTAAACTTTAACAAGAACCCTAATTAATAATTGAGCATCAGATCCTCATATGAGAGTGATTAGTGAAGGATCATGTGAAGACTGGAGTAATGATGATAAATCCAGCTTTGATCACAGGAAATAAATTACACGTTACTATATATTACAATAGAAAGCATTTCTTTCAAATCGCAATAATATTTCACAATATTGCTGTTTTTACTGTATTCTTTATCAAATAAACGGAGCCTAAATTGATTTTAAGTATGAAAATTGTAATTATTCCAAACGTTTGACTGCTAGTGCACCTCAGAAAACCTCATGGACTGATGTAAATGGACCCTTTTTACTTTCCTAATAGACGTTATTAAAGTAAAATGTCATTTCCTGTTGACTTAAATGCCGTTCTAATGTCTCAGAATGGTGTGATTATTATATCAGAAGGAATAAATATGACCATATT